>JAQQAE010002147.1:5976-23060 GCA_029823295.1 Pseudamia nigra
AACCGAAACCCGGGGAGAAGACTAGGTTGTCAGCCGAACCGGAGCCAGAGCCCGCGGAGGACGAGCAGAACACAGCCGAGGAGGCCGAACCGAAACCCGGGGAGAAGACTAGGTTGTCAGCCGAACCGGAGCCAGAGCCCGCGGAGGACGAGCAGAACACAGCCCAGGAGGCCGAACCGAAACCCGGGGAGAAGACTAGCTTGTCAGCCGAACCGGAGCCAGAGCTGAAGCCGAGCTGCGAGGACAGAGATGTGACCGTGTCCAGACCGGCACCAACAGAGACTGTTCCTGTGGGCCCAGAACCCGTCCCGAACAAGAAACCCCGTCTAGGCCCAACTGTGAAACCAAACCAGGTTATCCCGCTGGGAAAACCGAAATCTGGACGAGTGTGGAAGGACAGGAACAAGCAGAGGTGACGAACCGGGGACAGAACCGGGGGGCAGGGGGGTCCTGTGCGGTGTAGACCAAAACAATCAGTGACTTTTCAACCAAGAGTACATATACATCCAAAAGTACCAAAACTAAAGATAAAGTCTTAACACCTAAACTAATTGAATGACAATCATCAAATCATTTGGTGAAGATGAAACACGTTTAAATGGAAAGTCAAGACATCAGACATGGATTTAAAAAAAATATCATACAGCACAAACTGCTCCTTTAAGCACTTTTTGAAAACATTTATCCATTGCATTTTCCGAACAAATGACAGCATGTGCATACACTATTACTATCCACAAATATGTGTTTGTGACCTGATGTGGTTATTATGGACACAGTAAGGGCCTCAACAAATCCACTAGTGTCATGACTGTCACCTGTGTTATATATATTTGCCAAATTACATGTATTTAGAAGTTGAAAAAAGCAAATAAGTTTTGTTCAGTTGTTGGTTATTTTTTTCAATCTCTAGGTTTGATGCGTAACATGTCAGAAAATGATTGATCAGTATTTCCTAATGCATCATAATGTCCTCAATGCTGTAATGTTCATTTTCTTGTTGCAGAGGAGTAAAGAATCCAGAAAATATTAAGACTTAAGAATCTGGAATCGGGAAATTCTTCCTTTTAATGTGGAAGAAGAAAATATGCAAACCAGATTGATGGTGACGTTATTTAGTATTAAGTAACTTAATAGTTGACCTGTAATCCCATGACCAGAAGTCATTTAGAACTGACATAACATCTCAGTTTTTTACCAAAACTCACGAGAGCTTTTCATGTTTTTATACACTTTTTAAAGTGTATAAAAACATTACATTTTTTAAGAACAAAAAAAATCTTTCACCAGGCACTAGAAAAGGAAGAAGAAGAAAAAGTAAAATAGAATAATGAAATTGAATAATTAGAAAATTAAAGCCAGCTAGCTGCCAAATGACATATTAACATATATGAACTTACAGAAATATTAGACAGTTGCCACCATAGTAATATGTATACCTTCTCAGTTGACTGATTGTATTGAATACCACATCGAAACCAGCTGGTGCCAGGAAAGAGCTCCATATTTTCTCAAGTCTGTTTCATGTGTTAGTTCCGTATAGTCACAAATATTCCATAATATCCTCATAGTATAATTTCCCAAGTCATATTTTGGCCAAATTGTGATATCTGCCAAACTCATCTCTCCTGATGCTTCTGATTCACTGTGCTTTATTGTCTGTGTCCTCAGCCAATCAGAATGTTTGTTACATTCCACTCACTGTCACTAACAGCTTAGGTCATCTGTTTGACTTGGACATTACTATATACAAGAAGGTGACCCCAAAACCTTAAAATATGATTTAGGCAATTATGCTATGAGGCTAACATCTCCTTGGGTGTGGCAGCTGAGTTCCAAGTCAAGAGAATAAGTTTCTTAGGCCGTGTTTCAACTGCAGGCAAAATCTGATGTTTTCTCCATATGTGATCCATATCTGACTTTTTATGCCAGTCTGAACAGCACAACTCTGATGTTTTTCAGATCACACCGCTTTGATATGTGGTCATAAATTGGATGCGTATCTGAGGTTTTTCGACGCGACCTCAGCCTGAACAGTCATGTTGTATTTCAACCCACTTTCACCTCATTGAAGTGAGACGTATCACAATTCTGCGCTGGAGGAGGCGGGACACGGCTAAATCAAATGTAAACAATGGACTGGGAGTCACTTAGTCATAATTTTGTCAGCTCCGACTGGACAACAACTTCAAAATTGATACACGCTGATTTGCGTAGCGTCCATATTTTCTTCCATAAACACAGTCACGTCTTCTGCTGCACATGCGGGTCACTTCAGAGCCATTAGGCTGTTCACACTGGAGTCTGATGGATGTCACATTTAAAATACGGCTCTAAGCAAAAATACATAATTGAGCATTAAGACCTGCAGTGTGAACATAGGCACACTGCATATCATAGGACGACCTAGAAGTTCCTGCTGAGCATCTCAATATGGCCAGGTTGTGATCAGGAGGAATATCTTCATCTGAGAGCCACACAGAAATTACATTCTGTATATATATCCTATAAATATCCTTCTGTTGGTCCAGGCTTCTCATGTATTTTAAATTTAAAAGATAATAAGGAATACAATTAAAAGACTGAATTATTCTGTTTATTTGTGCACACTAAATCAACCAAATTAACAATATTGAACAAAATCATAAAGAAAATGTGACCCAAAATAATAAACAAAATGGCCAAAAATGTAAGAAAATGAACAATTTTTTGTTTTGAATCAGACGCAATGAAGGTCCCACAAGCCATTTCAGTTTGGTAAATGCAAATAATCAATGTAGCTCTAGTATCAAAAGTGACTAATTTGACTAAATTTTACCTGTTTAGGCTCGAGTCTATTTTCCTGATTATTAAAGGTGTGTTTGATTCTGCTAAATGTGATTTTTGGTTTCAGGTTTTCAGCATTGGTCAGAGACAAACAGCTGTGCTCTTCGTGGGAAAAGAAGATGCAGGCGAAGCGGGAGAAGGAGCTGGTGAAACAGTATTCTCTGCAGCTGAAGCAGGAGAAAGACCGACAGAAAGAGGTGAAATGTGTTGAGGTGCAGCACGGCTCACTGTGTTTGAGGGTCGGCGCTTTTGTGTTTACTCCGATATTCTCGCTCTGATAGGAGAAGAGGAAAAGACGAGCGGAGAACCTGGCCCGTCGAGCGGAGAATGAGCGCAAAGCAGAGATCGTTCAAGTGGTACGTACCGGAGTTTGTTCACATTTAAAGAAACAAACGGCTCTGTCTGTAGCCCATACTACACAAACATAGATAAAAAGCTCCAATAACAAGTACAAAATACACTCATTTTTTTTAAGAGTGTGACCTGCTCATTAAAGCTGCATGATTTGGTTAAAAAAAAAAAAGTCATTACAATTATTATTAAATATTGCCAGTATTCTGATTTTTGTTTTGACTTCTCAGGGAAAGTGCACAAATTATTTTTTGACTCAGGTGCCCATAATTTCAAAAGCTTAAAAGATAATTTGGTGGCTCTCTGTCCAATGTCATTAAATCCAAAATAGAAATAGGTTTATTATTATTCTATTTCTGCAGCTACAGCGCAGAGCGAAAAAAAATATTTGCCAGATTTTTTATTTATTTATTTATTTTATTTTTTTGGTGTGGGTATTTGTTTTTCAGATCATCAAACATTTTAATATTAAATAAAGATAACTTGACCGAATGCAGTTCTTACGTGATGATTGTATTAAGAGGAAAAAAACTTTCCAATCCTACATGGCCCTATGTGGAAAAAGTATTTGATGTCAGGATTTTATGAATTGATATTGGATATTGGGTCATTCGAATGATTAATTTGAAGCAGAGGGTACCCCCCCCCCCTTTACCAGCAGACCACTGACAGCAAAACACTACACTTAGAACTTCTTCGCTGGTTACTCACTACCGGCTCACGTCCAGTGTCAGAAACAGAATAATACAAAAACAATATGATAAAATCAGATCCGGTATCTCGTTTTGTCATAATTTTCATTTTGTGTGGACAAGAATCAAACCAAATAACGGCTCTCCTGATTTGTTCTTGCGTTTCATGAATGAAATATTGATAGAACGAAGAGTTCATGGATTCATGGGTTACCTTTTAATGTTCAAATTTGTTTGATCTGCAACATTTAAGTGTGGCAAAAACAAAAATCACAGGGAATTAGGAATACTTTCTCACAGCAGTCAAAGTGAACCTCAAAAAAAAAAAAAAATTGTAAATAAGGTGAACAAAACTGACCAAAGATTATCTTGAATTTCCTTAAAGTGACCAATAAAGTTCTGTTTATCATTAACAAGATGAAGATGAAAATGTTCACAAAACAATGAAAAAATGAACAAAAGTTATACGAAACAATCGACAAAATAAACAGAATTATCTGTGAAATTGGCAAAAATTAATAAAATTATCTGAAAAATGAGCAGAATTTTGCTAAGTAATGAAGTACCAACGTATTGAAAACGAACTATCAAAATGATACTAAAAGCACAATAATCAACAAAATGATCAAATGATGGAGAATGAACAGTTGATCGTGGATCTGTGTGCTCCTTTGAACTGCAGAATTCCACAGGCTGATGATGTGATTATCGATGAGATTTGATTAATTGTGCGGCTTCTGACACCAGTAAAGTCTCGGTTTCTTTCCTGATGTCTTTGGCTTTTTATTCTGCCAAACATGTTGCGATTACAGCGAACACTCTGAATTCTGTCAGTGATGCTTTTCTCTCGTCCCCTTTGCATCTCAGATCCGAAACACTGCAAAGATCAAGAGGATGAAGAAGAAGCAGCTCAGGAAAATCGAGAAGAGGGACACTCTGGCTCTGCTGCAGAAGACCAAGAACCAGAATTTAAAACCGAAAGGACAGAAAAGTGTTAAAGCGCCACAGGGTCCAGATTTGACCTGAAAACTGAGACAATAAAGTGAATCTGTATAAAACTTTGCCTGCACGTTGGTTCTTTAAGATCTTCAAATATGACACATTATGAACTCAGCAAAAATATTAAACAAATTGCATAGAAAATGCTGTGAAATAATGAAACTACTTTGTTTAAACTGCTTTTCAAATTTTGAACACATTTCATTTTTGTATATGTATTTTTACCATCCAGTTTGTGCCCTATTACAAAACAGTTTTGAAGCCTCTAAAAATAATAAATGGGCTGTCCCGTGTCAAAATGATCAGCTTAAGAGCGGAACTGAAAATGTTTACACCCTGATGTAAAGAAGTCTCTACAGTTTACTTCCACCGCTGTGAACACTGTACGGGGTGAATTTGTACATAACTCATCTGTTTTAATGATCCAGACCGTGATACGTGCACATAATTAACCCTGGTCTGGTTTTTGGGTCAAATTGACCCTTTGTCATATATTTGTAAAGAGTAGCTGTGTCGTGTGGAAACACCAGGGAGTAGAATCAGTTCTCGAGTAAAAGTAAGTAGAAGTACTCCTAAATAAAAGTACTTCAGGTAGTGAGTAACTATATCAGAGAATGGATTCATTTCATCTTTTATGAGCGATTTGTTGATTTTTCTGGCTTATTTTTTCATTTATTTTTCAACTTTTTTTGCTCCGTTTCTTCATCATATTGTTCGTTTTTGGTCGTTCACTTGATTTTTTTTTTTTCCTTTTTGCTTGTTTTCTTGGTTCATTGTGTCGCTTATATTGTTGGATTTGTAGGATGACTGTTCATTTTTCTTTCAGATTTGTTCATTTTTCCTTCTGATTTCTCCATTTTATCTTCACATTTGTTAATTTTTCCTTCACATTTGTTCATTTTCTTGGTTATTTTTGTTCAACTCGTTCTTTGTTCATTTTGTGGATAGTTTTGTTTTTTTTTGTGCAGTTTTGTTGATATTGATGATTATTTTGTTTCATTTTCTGAATAATTTTGCTCATTTTCTATTTTGTTCAGTACGAAGATAATTTTCCTCCTTTTTTTTCTTCAGTGTTCATTGTTTTCATTTTTAAGTATTTCATTTGTTTTGGTGACGATTTTGTTCCTTTTTATCCACACCACACATTTTCTCTATACAAATATATGACAAAGGGTCAATTTGACCCAAACACCACACGAGGGTTAAGAACATAGGTGCCTGGATCTCTGGTGCTCTGAGCTGAAATTCAAAATACACATTCTGGGGCCATGGGGAAGAAAAAGTTCATCAGCAAAATATATTTAAAGGTTTAAGTTTTAGGTTTACGCACATGGTAAAGTTTATTATGACTGAGTAAAACACTCAGGATACAAATCACAGCTTTGGCTCAATGACAAGGTATGAATGTCGTCAGTTTGTCAAACCAAGTTTTCCAGGTTTCAGACAGGAAGTGTGGATAACATTCCTGCCCAGTGAGGAACATTATCACCACTACTGTGACGGAGAAACACACGGATCACGGAGACACAACCTGATTACATCAGGATGTTGAAAAACTGCCCAAGCCAGATTTTACATTCACTCAATGCCTGGCGGTGTTTTTTTCCCTTAATTATGACATGCACATTATATTGTATTTAGCTGGCTGAGGTTCTGCTTCAGCTGTTTTTTTTTTCTATTTTATTTTTTGCACCCTTTTAATGTGCTGCTGTTATACTACATTGTTCTTATGCCACTGTACCAAAAATAATAGTTAAAATAGCTAGGGATTAATAAAGTACATCTGAATGTGGACCTCGCCCATCATGTGATGACAGTAGGCAAAAGAGTCACTGACATTTTAAACTCTATGCTTATGTTTTTTTGTTTGTTTTTTTTTTCTTTAAAAATACATGTTCAGAAATAAAGTCTAATTTTAATCCAAAAGGGATTTACAGAGTTTATTTAGCTTAAGGTGGAAGACGTCTGTCTCAGAACTGTCTTAAATAAGAATCAAAATAAAGACGAGGTAGCAGTCAGAAAGCGCAGACGTCCACCCAGTCGCTCAGTCGCCCTTTTGGAACCATTCTGGAACGCCACATCCAGAATATTGCCAGATCAAACTTTGTCATGTGGTGGAACCTGTAACGATACTGTCCTGTATTTGTTGCAGATTTTTCTGGGTATTTTTTGTAGCGTTACAGGTAAATAATGGTTGATAATGGCACTGTCTTACAATGGTGAGAAATCCTTCAACAAAACAGGAAAATGTACAATGACATGCTGTTAATCATCATTTTGCTGTTAATTGTGTTGATATTTTTGTTCAGTTTGTTGGT
Source organism: Pseudamia nigra (assembly GCA_029823295.1). Classification (NCBI taxonomy): domain Eukaryota; kingdom Metazoa; phylum Chordata; class Actinopteri; order Kurtiformes; family Apogonidae; genus Pseudamia; species Pseudamia nigra. Next base: position 13,163 of record JAQQAE010002147.1, read on the forward strand.
TATATGGCCCATTCTTATTAATTACCTCTGCCAAGGAGCTTGTGTTTTTGTCAGCATTAGTTTATCTGTTTGTTCACAACAGAACTTAAAAGGTTATGAATGGATTTGGATGAAATCTTCAGGATAGGTCAGAAATAGCATAAAGACAAATCAATTCGATTCTGGGAGTGATGTAAATCATTGTCTGAATCCAAACGATTGTTGGTATTTTCACCATTGTGAGATAGGGTCAAATTCAACATTTGTCCTCCTAACGCCACAAATAACACCCAGAAAATTTAACCAAAAAACACAGGATAACACCAAAATAGATTCTATGAAACCACAAAGTTTGATCCAGATATGGGCAATATTCTGGATACAGTGATCCAGAATGCTTATACTTACAGGGTTTGAGCAAAAATAGCTACTGTAAGGTGGTAAATAAAGCTATAAACATGCAATTGACACCAAAGTGTAGTGGAAAGTCTGCTGATTCAATAATGTTACCACAGATTTGACACGTTTTCAACACTTATGGCACTAGATCCAGAAGAAAACCACCATCATGGAAATATTTTTTTTTTGTGAATAACTATTGAACTAATAATGATATGTACGCGATTCCAAATGCTAATGTTAGGTTTTAATGGTCAAACCAGTAGTGAGGGTCAAATACGTTTATATATACTTTTGGTGCAATAACATGATAGTGGAAATGAGCATATTGGTAGATTTCCACTATGAAGACAAACTGAGCTGCCTTGGCAGAGGTCTGTGCTAGTTCATTTTGTTGCTTTCTTCATGTCCACAAAGACAATCCAGCAGTACAAATAACATGAAAAATGATTCCCACTCATTGAGGTGTGTTGTCACATGTAACTGAGTCAGAGTAAAAAGTATTCTGGTATGACTTACGTCTGCTCATGACATGTAACTTGTTGACATAGGATCCACTCACGTCAGTAAACTCATCACAAGAGTTGGTTTCAGTCTTAAAATATGAACCTGTCAACCTGTTTACGTAGCCCAGGACAAAGCTGCTGCTTTTGTCCACCTTTCTTCTCACTCCACACTCATTGTTGAGGATCTCTGGCAGTCGAGCAGCCTCTGTAGATAATAAATAGTTGTCACTATAAATAGTGCCTTCATTGCGTCGTGGCACAGGACAACACCTTCAGGGTGTCACTAAAGTGTTTGTTTTGTAAAGTTCCCCTCAACTTCTCCAAAGTTGACAAATTCAGTGAGAAACAAAGCTGTGAGGTGAACAATGTGGAAGGAATGATCATCAGATAGAGACTGTCTTACATCATTTTTCATCATTTACATATTCAGCATATAAAGGCTGTGGCAGAGGGAGAAGCTCAGTTTAAGGTGCACCTCTGAAAGTGACGCTGCAGACAAGAGGAAAAGGCAACTACAGTCAACAACAAGACACACTTTTGGTACAGTATGCATGATCAATTACTGTATTATTGCAAAATCGCGATGAGTTTTTAGTGTTTTCCTCATGTATGTGATTGTCTGGTTTGATCAAACTAATAAAGCCTTTTCGTCTTTTCTTTTAGGTTTAATAACGTTTAAAAATGCTTGTGTTTCTGCTTCCAGTCCTGATCATCGGTGAGTGGATTTTACTTTTCTATTTCTAAACCAAGCAATTTATGATAGAGTTGTAATACTTTTGAAGTTCTTGGTCTATTCTCTGCCTCATGCCAAGGATTTAGGATTTCACAGCTGTAGCCATAAAACAGTGGTTGCTGGTTCTGGACTGGTCCAGTAGAGATAATTAACAATTATGATTGGCGCTATACAAAGAAGAATTGAATTGAAACAGAATTTCCTGAAGAAAAATAAATCCCTAAAATGTTCCATTTAGGTGTAAATCTTTTTGTCAGTTCTCATCACAGGCTGCCTTGTGGTAAAAACGCCGTCTCACCTCTTAAAACCAAAGCAGAGGCAAAAAGGTCCATGATAAATAAATTCTCAGGTCAGTCAATATTGATAATCATCGCAAAAAATATCAAATCATTATTTTACTCAAGTATGAAAGCTGATCTTTGGTCCTGATTGCAAGTATCTATAGTTTGAAATTATTAGTAAAAGACAAAATCAAGAGACAAGAAAGGCAAACAGCAGCATAAAAGAAGCGAAACCTGTATAAAAGAGTCAAAAAGACCAAAAAATTTAAGAGACAAAAACAACATAAAACATCAAAGCAACATAAAAGATACAACGAGACAAAAACGTTAAAGGACAAAACAATGAAGACTATGTAGAAGATGCAAAGAGATGAAAACAAGACAATAGAGAAGACGCAACAAGAAGTATATTTTGGGGGAAAACTACTCTAGTACATGTAAAGGAGTAAATGTATTTGAATATTACCCACCACTGGAAGTATCACAATGGAAAATACACATAGAGAGCCGAAGTTATGTCCTTTCACGTGTCTGTGGGCTCTAACGTTGGAAAATATGTCATAACAGTCAAAGGTGAGACAGTTTTATGATTCTAACTGAATTATGTCACCATTTGCACACAGGATCTTTGTCAATAAAAAAAAACAATTTTACAAGTCAAGAAAGTTGCAGTTTCTGATGCAAATGGTGAAATATCAATTAGTTTTGTGTGAGCATGCTTATCATCTCACTACACCAAATGGCTGCTACCTTGGAAAATTGAATCTAGTTTTTTGATGTGGTGTAAATTATTCCGTGGCTGCTCATGTTGAGCTGTGCAGACTCTGCAGCAGCTCTGAACAGATTGTGGAAACATCATTTTTATGACTTCCAGTGTGTAGTCTTTATTGATAGGTATTTTCACCGTCTAATAGATTAACAGCTTAACCACAATCTGCTACTTTTTGACTTGTAAAATAATCTCTTAAATCCCTCAAACATCATACATGTGTTGGCTGATGTGGTGGTGCAGCGGTTAGCATTTGAACCTCACAGCAAAAAGGCTCTGAGTTCAAATCCCTGCATGCAGGTGTTCCACTTCCCCCTGCTATTAAAATGTTACTGCTTGTAATGCAATTCATTTTTAAGTTAGGTTCCATTGGTCATGGAAAGAGCAGGACAGTTTATGAACCATGTAAATCTGTAATATCTGAAAAACTCAGTTGTCATAACACCTGTGCTGTGTATCCAGTCCGGCTGCTAAAACCAAGGCAACGACCGGGGCTGCTGAAGTAACTTTAAGTTGTAATACCACCGCTTGACCACTGGGGAACCTATCGTCCGGCTCCAAGAAGCTTTTTTCCATAGAGATACATCTGAAGATACTAATGGAATATATATTTTTTCATGGGCCATCATGGTCTCAAACGTTTTATTTGGACCCTCTAATAAGTAACGTGATGATCCATCTTTAACTTTTTGCTTTGTTTTTAAGATATTACGGCAAATAATCCAACAAATGACTGCCTTGCGAGGGTTTGATTGACATGCAGCAGCTCGCTAGTGAAGTTGGGCCGATTCGAACCTTCGTATCTTCTATTTATTCAATATGTTCATAGTTATACATGAGATACACTCTTCGTAAGCCCTGCTACCGTTTGTCCAAATATGGTTGCATCCTGTTTTTGGCTCCAATATGCCGTCCAGGAAGTGACAACCTGATTGGCCTCAAAATGGCCCATCAGAAACTAGTGGGTGACGTCACAGTCACTTTGTCCAGTTATATATACAGACTAAGGCTAAAACACTCCAGTCCCTCTAATGATGCTGTTTTGTGTTTGAATCCACAGCATCAGCGGATGCCAACACCACCACCAACTCCACCGGCTTCAACTCCACCACTGTAGCCACCAGCGTCAACGTGACCACGGCCGCTGTGACGCCTGCCTCTAACGTGACCACGGCAGCTGTGACGCCTGCCTCTAACGTCACCACGGCCGCTGTGACGCCTGCCTCTAACGTCACCACGGCCGCTGTGACGCCTGCCTCTAACGCGTCCACAGCCGCTGCCACCACCGCATCTGTGCCCACCGCCGCGGCGACCACAGCTGCTTCGAACTCGTCCACAAACGCCGCTGCCACCACCGCCGCCGCGGCGACCACTGCAAATGGCTCCAGCACAAACACGACCAGCACAGCGCCACCCACTGGACTCATGAAGCAGAACAGTGTGGTGCTGTGTTACTTGGCTGTCATCACCCTCACACTGTTCACAGGCTGACAGGTCCACATGCCATACCTCTGATATCCAACCTAGGCTCCTGGCCCAAAACAGGCCAGGGAGCCTTTCATATCGGGTCGCCCATCTGATTGATTGATTGATTTTTTTGTTTATTTTGTTTTTTTGCTCGTTTTATTCATTTTTTGCCATTTAAAAAATGTTTTCTCTCATTTCTTTGATTATTTTGTGCATTTTGTTTACTATTATGTTTATTTTTTATTCACTTTGTGAATTATTTTGTTCATTTTCTTCATGATTTAGTTTATTTTATGTTAGATTTTGGTCATTTTGTGTACATTTTATGGACAATTTATTTTATTTTTTCATTTTCTTGATTAGTTTGTTAATTTTTGGTGATTATTTTTTATATTTGTTGACTTAGGGCAACATACATATTATATTTTATATTTAAATGGTAAAAACAATATTATTGTTATGTGGATTTTTGTGTTTGGGTGTTTTCCCAATAAGTTGTCAAATGCATTTTTGGACATTGAGTTTTATTTATGTTTACACACAAATACTAATGAAATTGTGAATCATGACGACTGTTGTCTGACATAAAAATCTGAACCATGCATCGCGCTACATTATAATAAAAGTTTTCATTTTAACTAAGAACATCTTGGTTGTTCCGTCTTCTATTGTATTGTATTCTGTAAGTTCCTTGTTTTTTCTTCTCCTTTAATACTAGAACAGCTGATTTACTTGTATGCCAGTCTTTCTAAAGAGAATAATTTTGTTATTGTGGTGCATAGAATTTTGTTATGATAGAAATGTGAAAAAATGTATATATATATTTTTAAAATAATTTTAAATGTTTTGTTTTTGTTTGTTGGACCCCCTTAAGAATAGCTGCAACCGTTTGTTACGGCTAATGGGGATTCTGCAACTAAAAAAAAAACTGATAATAAAACTATTTAAGCTTCAGTAAAGTGGATTTTGGACATTTTTGAACTGTTAAAGTTACAGAAATAACACTAAAATATGTTCTATATGATCCACAACAAGTAAAACAAGAAATGAACACCTTCGTTTTGACGTTTTAGGAAATAAGTCAAGAAAAAAATGAATATTGTTTAGCAAAAATATAACAAAGTAATCTTTTTAAACTTCTACTGTGCAGTCAGTCTGTTTAATCAATTTCATATTAAATTCTAATAACAAAATACACTTTTCCTTCAAGTGCATTTTTATCAGGGTGTTTGACAAATGTTTGACAAATATTCATACACGTCCTGTGTGTTTAACCATAAATCAAAGTGACTTGTTGAGACTGAGCTTATTTACTAAAGAGACACTGTGTATAAATCACATGACTCTCCCATGTTAAAAGAATGTCCTGAGATGAGCATTTTTCATGGATTCCTCCCTAAACTGAAACACAGACATGTGGTTTAATTTGATTACGCAGGTCATATTGTCAGTTTTAAGAAAATAGAATGAGAAAATCAGTCGACATTTGATATTTTTTCCTTTCACATGAACATATAAATGATGGTTTCTGTCATTTAGAGGTGGAAAACAGATGCTCTCTTACATGACAAATATTCTTTACATTTCTGTACGGGGTGTAGCCACAAGATGTATGGACAGGCTTAAATCTTTTGATGAGCCTGACAGTGATCAATAGTGCAGAGATCCTACCAGTCCCCGGGTTTCAGTTTTGTAATAAACTACCAGTCAAAAGGTCAGACACACCTTCTCCTCAAGTGTTTTTTCTTTATTTTTCTTTATTTTTATTTTATTACTGATGACAGGAACGCTGGGTATGTCACAGTGTCTGACGATTCCTGATGGCAATGACACGTAACATCAGCCTAGTGATGCTATTGGCTGTGACATCATTACTGGCAAAATGTAATTCCATCACACCTATGGGGATGTGCAGGTGTAGTGAATGATAGGTATGTAAAAGCTGCAGTTGGGATGAGAATAATGGATATTATGGGGCAGAATGGGAAATCTGAAATCTTCAATAATAGCCTTTGTTCAAATTATCGGATATTTAAGCATGATTTCCAGCTGGAAAGTTATTTTTGCAGTCTAGACGATTCTGTTTGCCGTTATCTGGTGAAGTTCAGATGTGGTGACAGTGGAATTCCAGTGACTGTGGGTAGATTTTATGCCGCTGAATATGCCAGCCGCATATGTACTATCTGTACTTCAGGAAAGCTTGGTGATGAGTATCATTACTTGTTTAAATGTAGACTTTTTAACTTGCAAAGGCAAAAATATTTGCTGCTTGTATAAGGCTTAGACCAAATGTATATAAAATGGAGAAGCTATTTAATTCCAAAAATATAGTGCAAACTTGCAAAATTTTGTAAAGAAATTGTATCTGGTTTTGCGCACAATTAACTAATTATGCATTTCTTTGATTATTTATTCCTGTATTTTCATTTTGTTTATATGAAAGGAATAATTTGTTTCCCTCTTGTTTTGTTGTATATAACCCCAGGAGGAGTCTAAGGAGAAGTAAAGAATAAAGAATCATACAGAACCATAGTGCTAGTCATCCAACAGCTCAAATGTGAATATCTTGACTATTTTAATTTTTTTTCCCCAAGAATATACTTTAATTCTGCACCTCTCTAAACAGTTTGTTTTCCTGACCATACTGCCCTGTACACTTTTAAATAATAAGATACGGGAGCTTCAACGTAATCTTTAATGCTGATTCAAAATTGTTCACTCGGTTGAGATTTGGTGAGGTATGTAAAATATGACTCACAAAAAGACAGCATCATCCAGACCTGATCGACTCAAATGATGTTTTCCCTTGAATTTGTTACCATTGTGTTGAGGTAAACGTGGAGGACACGGACCGACCACTGGATGGCGGTGTTACACAATCTATGTATGCTCTTCTGGAGAACATTCAAACTACATATATAGGTTTCCTTTGAACAAAATCCAACATGTCAGAGAAGGGAATTTCACAGCATTTCTGGCAGTATACTTATTACAAAATAGTATTACAGGGTTTTCCGCCTATTGTAACATTGTATCAAGTGAAAAAGTGCAAAAAATGGGGTGTTGTTTTGTAAATTTTCTTGAACTTTTGTGCATTTGATTGATTTCCCTTTTGTTCATTTTTGCATATTTTGTTGATTTCATGTAATATTAAACATTAAATAAATCTTCATTCTTATATGGTATTACCATTTACATTTTTTTTTCCATTGAGCTTCTAGCTGTTCAGAATGGGTTTTTTTTGAGACACTTTATCTTTTAGATCTTGAGCTGAAATGGTTGGGATTGGCTGTTTTGGGGGATGCGTCATACTGAGATATACTGGTCTGATTGTAATGTGAAAAATCTGTAATAAAATACTGTATTAATAATTGTCACGTATTAGTGAAATCACCAAATTCTTTAATTCTAGTACATGAACAATAATCTCAGTGTTTCTTTGATGAGACAAATCCAACAAACTCAATTTTTTCCAAAACCTGGAAATTTTATTAACAGTTCAAATCAGTCACATGCAACATTTTCTTAAAATGAATAAACATGAAATTAGCGAAAAAACAAGAGAAGGAAAAAAAATGCATATTATTTTCTCCAAAATACCAATATACAAAAATAGAGCTTACAAATAACTGTACAGCAATTGTCTCAAAAAATATTCTGCTGCAGAATTCTTAGTTTTATAAACAATGTCTGTGAGAGTCCACAAACAGAATCAGTGTTAACATGGGGGGGGGGGTGTTAAGTGTGAGTTAGGACACTATTAGAGCTACAGAGGAATAAATAACACCATACAAACGAGAAGGATATTCACTTTAGGGAGGCAGTGGTAGAGATTCATAGTCTTTATTGGTGCGGTCGCTAAAACCAACCATGGAAATAAAATGAAACCCCTCCTCTACAGAGGGAGCGTGTACCAATTTTCTATTGTGGACAGTTATTTTTTTGTTTTTTAAATCCTTCGATGAGCACCGTGTGCCATCGAATGCCGCACCCAGGTGGAACCTCTGACGTTATCATTGACTTGAGTAAATGTTGATGATGTTGGCTTTCCTGACTGGCATTTCAGCTCGTCTATTTATAATGGAGTTACCTCAGAAACAGCACTGACGTCAATGGTGATTTCAGTGGAGGAAACCATTTATTACTATATTCATGGCTGGCTCCGTTTCCATTCTTTTTTTGGCCATTCAGTCAGAAACTGATGCTGTGACTCGGTTTCCTATGTAAAATGCACAATTTGTTCCTCTATTGGCTGGGATTTTTGAGTCCCAACAGTTCATTTCAGTTGTTGCATTGGCACTTTTTCACTTTTCTAAGTGGGATCAGGACGGCACACAAGAAGAAACAGGGGGTTATGAGAGTAAAAGGCTAAAAGTGTTTACAATCAACACAACACTTAATATGTCCAAATGGCAGGAGGTGCTCAGCTGCCATTTAGCTTTTATGAAGGAGCATTTTTTGTGCACCTTACACTGTGTAAAAATACACTACTACTGACACTACTGTCTACAGACATTTAACAATGGTGATATCAGTGGCAAATTGACAATGCAAAGTAGCATGCGTTCATATTCCATTCTTCCTCATATTAACATACATTCAAAGACAAAACAGGAGCAAAGCTTTAAGACTTTCTTACATAGAAGATGTTGTCAGAGCTTTTCAGGCTATATGTACGGGAATGAGGGGCTTGTTTGTATAAAAACTGTGAGAATGAAAGAGTCACAGCTTCATCAAGACAAACCAAAAAGACAAATCACCCAGCATCCTAAAGAAGGCCCTTGATTTTCTCATTTTGTTCAGTGGAAACCTCTTTACTAACAAGCCAGGAAAAACAAAGTGCTACGCTCCTTTCTGATCAGAGGAAATCATCAATAACGAGCACAGACCTGGGCTTATTTGTACAAGTAAATGTGGCTTCTTTGTTCAATAAGGCTAATTGGGACAATGCATTTTTATGAATCGTTGTACATTGTAGCAGGATGATGAAATAACAGAGGACCATCCGCCGACACATAGGAGCTTCTCTCTCATCTGTCAGCCGAGACTTTCGCCTTGTCGTGCTCAGACCCGCAGCGTAGGTCATGACTGTGGGCAGAGGCTTAGCACAGATGAAACATTCAAACTGCAAAGGTCAGAGGAACAATGCTTCGCTGCCACACAGGCTGAAATGCATTGTTGCTGCATAAACCGACTGTGAGCCTGTGCAATTCACTTCACAAAAGCGTCCAGAATGTTAGTGCTTCAAAAGGCACAACCTGTAATATTTCTAATGTACACATAAAGATACTGAGCTAAATCCATGTTTGTCATGGTTATTTACCTATACAAAAAGATAATTTCCCTAATTTTGCAGTTGGAATGAAACGAGTTTCAACCTTATCTTTGAAATTACTACAGATTGTGCCTTCAAAAAGATTAAATCACTGTCCTTCAACAACACATATCACAGATTGTAAGAGATAATACCTTCAACTAATCTTAGGTTTATCACTGTGCAGCAGGTCCTCTTAGCCTCTCCTTGATAAAGTAGCACAATATACTCATGAAATGCAGCTGAGGACAGAAATTAACCGCAAAGCATGGCTGAAAATAAGTATGTATACGTCATGCAGAACAAAAAGCACCCTGTACCGTTCAGAAAGAGGGAGAGGGGGAGAAAGCACCAGAATGCTGCAACCAAAAAGCTCAACAGTCCTGCATGTATGAATGAAACTGCTGCTTCATTTCAACCCGCTGACTCTCGTGCAGGGTGGGGGTGGGC
>JAQQAE010002148.1:0-23055 GCA_029823295.1 Pseudamia nigra
CCCCCCCCCTTCGGTATCTGAAAATTTCATTAGTAGAAGTGTTTGTCACCCGGGGTTCCACTGTATTCACCTTGACATGTTTCAACAACTTTCTGTTGTCACATGATGTTGCTCTAACGTGTCTTTCTTGCTGCTTTTTATATACAGCCAGAGAGCAGACGACAACTACGCCCCCTGCTGTCTGATGTCTTGCTCAAGACAATTATGGGGTAAAATGTAATCTCCCATATTTGTGTTGATGGTGGTCCTCAGGGGCTGTTTCTCCATCTCAATGGCCTCATTGATGCAAAAATGGTGTTCGCTGCTTTCAGCACAGATGACTTTGGCCTTTTCACACTCCATGATGTGGTTTTCTCTTTCACCATGGTCAGATATGGTTGATTTCTAATTTGTTTGTTCTGATTTTTCTTTTGCTGCTTGGGTGTGTCTTCCCCCTTGTGACATGAAATGACACATTTTGAAAAAAGACCATTGTTAAAAGCAGAGCTGAAAATTTTTTCATGTATGCGTTGTAACAGGAATAAATTTTCGCATACACTACCACTCAAAAGTTTTAGAACACACCAATTTTTCTTTTTTTTGTTGAAATTCAAGCCGTTCAAGTACAACGAATAGCTTGAAATGGTACAAAGGTAAGTGCTGAACTGTGGGAGGTTTAAAAAAAAAAAGTTAAGGTTACCCAAAACTGAAAAATATTGAATAGTCCAGGATTATACAAAAGGCCTTTTTCAGAGAACGAGACATGGCTTAGAGTTTTCTTAAACCTGTTCTGCACCAATGGAGGTTGAGCAAAGCTTGAAAGTTGGTGCTACTAATTCCACCGGGTGTCCCAAGTTTCCTTAATTAAAACTAACCTGTCTGCATAAAACAGTGTTGAAATTGCATAGAAATTCAAGTTATCAGGGAGTACAGTTTCCTTCACCATCAACAGGAACTCAAAGTGGGAGAAACTCTGTCAGGAAGAGGTCCGACAGACCCAAAGCCACCACCTTGCTGTTTGGGTAAACTTTTTTTTTTAACCTCTGGCAGTTCAGCGTTTGCCTTTGTACCAGCTCATGCTAGTCACTGGACGTAAATTGCTTGAATTTCAACAAAAAAACTGGAAAACTTTTGACTTTTGATCCATAGTGTATCTATATTTTACACATCCATTTAACAGCATCCATGAACCCAGAGACAAAGTAACTTGAAAGTTGCTCTTAAAAACACAACCTTTGCACAAATAATGCATTGACTTTCAGTTTAAAACCATACATTCCAGTCTTCTCATGCTGCCATATCCATCAACCGATTGTCTTTATGACGCCGCCAGGTTGCTGTCAAATTTTTTCCCATACACACTTAATCATACAAATGCTAGTAGTTACCAAGTGATATGTAGATGCTCAAAAAGCAGCCGTTATTCTGGTGAGGTCTGGATGTCTTACATTGCTTTGTCTCTTAAATTGTGCCCATTTTCTGAGTCCAAGCTGACTCTTACTGCTTTAACAAGGAAAAGGGTATAAGGTCACATTCCTAGTTGCAGAAACAACCTGGGGGACCGGCTCCATGTGAAAAAATAGTTACACTAATGCACATGCCCAAGCCACAGTGCTATCACAGCATTATACTCCAGTTCCTCTGGTGAACTGAGGAATCCAGAAGCTCCTTAACAAGACAGACTTACCAATAAAATAGACGCCGACTATTTTTACAGTACAGTGCTAATTATGAAAGTGAAGAGCTTGGTTTGTTATGGATGATAGAGAATCTTACACTAAACTTTATGTGTATATAGAAGAAGTGGATGTGTACGCGCTGCTATAGTCAATCAAAAGTTTAAATACACCCTCTCCTTAAGTGTTTTTTTTTTATTTTTATTTTCAACATCGTACATCAACACCAAAGACATCCAAACTCAGAGAAAATGTATAGCCTGTCACACCGTGCCGTCTAACGACTCCATCTGTCTCCGTCTAAATATTCACGGCAGGTGGTCGCAAATATGGCCATCCAAGTCTGAGAAAATTCAGCTTACAGTATGAGTAACATTGCTGTTGCGTCCAGCTCACAGAACATCAAACACCTGAGTAACGTCTGTGTAAAGTATGTGCAACCTACAGAATGGCTGAGAAACAGTGGAAGTACAGTACGTATGCGAACCCGCTAGCGAAGTAAAACGTCCAATGAACGTACATTTGTTTTTCAGACGGACTCGTTAGCACAGCGCAATGTGACAGGGGCTTATGGAATTATGTATTAAACAAAAAAATGTTAAACAGCCCAGAATATTTAGTGTTCAGTGTAGCCACATTTCACTTTAGCTTTGGACACTCATGGCATTCTTTCATCAGATTCACAAGTTAGTCACCTGGAATGATTTTCATATCACAGGTGACTTAATTTCTGCCATTTCTTGTCTTCTTCCTGTGCTCGTCAGTTGTCTTGTGCAGAGGAAAGGTGGGTACAGAGTCAATAACCCTATTGGTGCTACTCCAACTACTAAACAAATCCATATTCTGGTGAGAAACAGATAAGTAAACAGAACAGAGAGGTCATCATTATTAAAATGCTGTGATGACACTGGCTCTCATAAGGAACAGAAAGAACCACTGAGAGCTACTGTACCTCAGCTACAGTTTAAGATTTACCAGCCTTAGAAACTGCCAATTTTCAGCTTCTCACATAATGTTTGATGGTTTTGGTGACACATTAAAAATTTCTGTGGTTTTTCAGATTGACTGACCCTTATTCTTAACAATGGACTGTCTTTTCTTTTTAGTTAAGTTAGGATATAGAGTGTTTCTTGCCTTTTTATATGGATTTGTACAGTAGTTGCAGTGGTACTACAAGGGTTATTGATTCTGTATCCACCCTTCCTCTGCACAAGAAAACAGATGGTCCAAAGCACAAGAAAACTGCCCAAATTAACTCTTGATGATGCATACCTGTGGACAGAAAACTGTTCCAGATGACTACATTGTGAATCTGGTGAATGAATGCAATGGCAGTTTGTCATCAAAGCTAAATGTGGCTACTGCCTTGCCTCACTAGCCAAAGCTGTGTTTGCTGGTTCAGAACAGCTACGTTGGACCATCTAACACATAAACCATGTTCTAGGTTGTTTATGCACTGTATTTCACAGTTTTGATGTCACTGTTGATAAAATGTAAAGAAAAAACATTGAAAAAGAAGGTGTGTCCAAACCTTTGACTGGTACTGTATGTGACAAGGTGTCCTTAAGACCATGTTTTAGCATTTCGTCGTCTGAAAATGAAAAATGTCCCGCTTTGTGTGTCAGTGACGATGTTCCATTCACTGCCTCTGCACAATCTACAATTTATGTGTGAGCAGGACCCTTTTCTACTGGTTGTTCTGATTTATATAACTCCTGTAATTTATGACCTGCAACCATGTGTTGAAGATTCAAAGTCCACCTCTAAAATAGGACCCGGGCATAATTCAACAAATCAGGCCAACAATTCTCATTCAGGTCTGTTAAATCCCCCGTACAGGACTGAGGTTTCGTAAAGTCACCAAAACCAACCACAATGTCAGAGTCAATGAGATTTATTATCTTGGTCAATGATCCTCAAGAACAGAGCGTTAATGAATAATACACTGTTCTCTGTTGAATCTAAGCCTGTTGTGTCCAGGAGCTGTTACAGCCTCGTTTGTGTTCTTCTAAAGGACACACAAAAGGCATTTCCTTTTTCTTTTTTTTTTCACCCGTTCAACCTCAAGTTGTTTTTCCCATTTATTTTTGAACTCTTTTGGCGTGTGTCCTTGTTTTCATATTCATACCTTTTTCCCTTCAATTCAATGACAATCTGCTTGGAGGGAATCTTTGATGCATTGGTTGCTTGGAATAAATGAAATCTGAGAAAAAGCTAAAATAACTCTAAGGCTATCAACTTGATGGAATCAGGGGCTGTGAAAAGTGCCGGTGGCAAAGTTTGCAGTGGTTCTTTGACATTTTAGAGGATCAGTCACTATGAAGTGTTCATATAGGCAATATATACATTAATATTAAAGTTCCCATCTTGACTCTCTGGCTTAAATGTGCCTTTTAAAGACTTCTGTAAAGGTGCTGTTGAGTTTTTCTTGGTTTATCGAAGGCCTCTTTATTCCTCTGCCACATACAGTATGTTCTATTTTTGCTCAGAGGTCAGAAAACACTGATTGGTTGAACTGCAGGTCATTTTAGCTTGAATATGATTGCCTATAAATTGTGATGTATTAAAAATTTAGACTTCTGCTGGCTCATGTTATCTTGATTATTATAGGTTATATGACTTGAGATGTCACAAATCGCAGAGAGTCAACAGAACTTGATCTTCCTGTGGTTTATATCATTGGGTTGATTTCTCAGGACTGGCAGAACTAAGCAAGTTCATTTTTTACAGCTTTAATTTTACATCACAGACTTCATACAAAGCTCAAAACCGCCCAAACTATGGATTATCACAGTATGGGACCTTTTTAAAAGCTCTTAACATACATCTATGAATTGATCATTAAAAATAGCACAGTTAGAATAAATAAGAGTTCATTTTCTTCCTCCTAATCTTCAGGGTCAAATTCAACTGGACCAGATTTTCAAACCAAGAAACCTAGCTGGGCCGGACACACTTACTGGTTGGTAACTGATAGGTAATGAATAATTTAAAACAAAAAAAAAGAATCATTTTGGTCACACATGGACCAGGCACATGACCAAGTGGATAAAAACATAAATAGCTCTCGCTGCACAAAACCAAGGGTAGAACAGCAAAATAGCAGCATTAGGATTTGTTTCATTTCTGAAACTACAAACACATTTTGTCAAATCTGACACAAACACATCATGAAGTGCAATTAAAAGAGAATCACAAAATTGAGTGTAGGAATACAATAACAAGCCATATTCCAAAAAAGTTCAGGCAGGTCAAAAAATGTGAATTAAAACATGATGCAAAAAAAGTAATGACATGGTATGGTACGAACACAAAAAAGTTCATGATTTGTTCATGTTTCTTTTGTCCAGTTTTATTTGAAAATATACGGTCATTCTTCAAGTTTGGAGCTGTAAAATGTTCCAAAAAAGATAAGCCAGGGACAATTTCGGGACTATAAAAAAATCATTCAAAATCAATGTTGTTGTCAATTTTCTTTATGTCCCATTGCTTTAAACAGACAAAAAATCATCCACCATAATCCTGGTAACATTTTTTTTCTTACTAATCCAGAGCAGAAGTGAAGCCTTTTAAAAAAGCGGTCGAGTCCACTCTTTGTAACTGAACTGTTCATTATTAACCAAAAGTGTAAATGGAAGTCACATTAAGGAAAATGACGATGGAGGCATTCACTGAGAAATTAAAAACAGAGGCTGACAGGAGTTAAGTGTCTGTCAGGTCAAACTCACACTCTTTTATTTAAGATAAACTTACTTGACAGCGCCGTGGATCCTGATGTTTCATTAGAATTATCTGCTTCACGAGGGAAGAAAGAACCATGGTCTTTATTAACTACTGACACTCTGCTGGAAGCCGCCCCCAGCTTGGAAAGAAGCAAATTTTCAGAATAACAGTTCTTTAATAGGGTGGTGGCCTTAACTTTTTAAACACTAGTTGAAAGCAGTCTCTCCAATAATTTCACCCATGGCTGAACTAAAAAAAAAAGAAAACACAAGAGTCACACTAGAAAGTCGGACGATTTTAATTGAATCGTACGCATAGGAAAAAGGTTTATAATTCGTTCATCTTGAGGCAAAGCATGAACAGTGCAAATTATTAAATTAGTGTTGACTGCTGTGGTGACAGATGCCGACATGACTTGCTTAATAAGTTTGATTTACCTTCACAGTAAGCCTGAAGTTACATCGCACATTATATCATGCTGGTGCTTCACTCATCTTCTTCTCTTCGTCTTCTCTGCAAATAGCACAGAGGATTTAAGATAATCTATTTTTGACTCAGTATATGTGAGAACCAGATGTAATGAGAAGGAAGTATAGGGACATATAACATCGCTGTCGTGGTCCTGCACATAAGGAGAAGGCAAGACAGAAGTATTATATTATTTCCATTTTCAGCTATAAAGCTTACTTTTAAATCCAGACTTTATGAAAAGTAATCGCCACATTACATGAGTGACTTTAATTGACCTTTACAGCTCTTTCCCCTGTCCTCAAAAATACTGTTTTCTTTTGTTTTTTTTTTTCATTTCCACTACGTTTTACCATCTCAGGAGGCGAGTTAATTTTAACTCAGTTTGACAGAGTATAACTTTGTGGAAAATAAGTCAGAAAGGTTACATGTCAATGTCGTTAAGGACAGGTAATGCACCCGGCTACTGCTGCTGCTGCATATTTTAATTACTTTGGAAAACAATGCATTTTTGAAGTATAATAAGAACGGGAAACCAGGATACTGCTAAAATTTGAAGATGATTCCCCCGGTGGCCATTCACAGATACTACACTCCATCCCAGAAATGATTTTCCCCACAGACCACAATGATATAATGTCTGTTAAACTGCTGACAGGACGCCTACAACTGCATAAAAATGTGGAAAGCTACTCTTTCTATTTAATCATTTTATAATATGAAGGTTTAAAAAATTTCAACCACCAAAATGCTGAAAAAGTGTTTTACTATGTGTGACCAACAGGGCGCATTGTTGGTGGGGGGGGGGGGGGGTTATCGCTAATAAACATGTATTTACAGTGGGCTAACATGGAATAATGTGGAAATCAAAAATTTGCTCCATCACCGTTAAGCAGCTTTTAATAGAGAATGATGAGACAACATCTTGGATATCTGTGGTCTAGTGTACACCAAGAGCGTAGCAGCACTTGAGCTTAGCATTAGTTCAGGCAGGAAGTCCACAACACCAGGATATGAATGACAGAACCTGTTGTTGTGCTCACATTTTATTGCAATTTTGTGATTATAGTTTCAAAATATGCTTACGTGGGTAACAAGGAAAAACCACAGGTTACTCTTTTTTTATACCTTTAATTCAATGTGCCAAATACAACAACTGCACATTTTGAAGTTTCATACTACACATTGTTTTTGTGCAAGTGGGACCATTTAAATGATGTCAAACATATTGCAACAAACTTTTTTTCACTCACTATGGATGATTAGTGCGACAGAGTAAATGCACGTAAGGGAAACGGAAAGACCTGATGTAGTGAACATTAAACACACGTGACTGGTGATGTCAAAACAAAATTATTCCTATGGATTTTGCTTCTGTCTCATCTGGGAAAAAAAGAAGAAAAGGGGAAAAAAATGGACACCAGCAACAGGATGCTCCCCCTTGTAATTTTTAGTGATCCTTTGCAGAAGAGTGCTATAATAATCTAGTTTATAATTACATTTTCACTGTAAGTGTGTCGCACAGCATATTTGGATGTAACATGTTACATGTGGCACATCGGACAAGTTATAGTCCACTAGGCCAGCAGGAATACTGGAGCAATCTCACTGAAAGAAACTGCTGAATTTCATGTTAGTGAAAGTTAATCCACTTGTGGGCACATGTATTTAATGTGTGATGATGGGTAAGGCTTTAAACATATGAAGCCAGCAGTGTGTTTTCACAGTGTGCACCTTAAAAGGTTTAACCAGCCTGCATATTTACTCATGTAAGATACTAAATCCTGGTGTGTTGATAATGTGTGGATTCAGAGTGATCTATGAACTTAACTTTATGGATTTGACTTGAACTCATGTACATAGTGACCCATGACTTCCTCCGCAGTCTTACTAGACATTAGCATTTACATTAGGTGATATGACAACTAGGCAAGTTACCTAAGGCAGCAACAGATGAGCACAGCTTTAATGAGCACAAGGTGTCGCCACTACAGTGACTCTGATAATGGCTCCCATCTGTATTCTCCACATTATCTCCCTCAGCTCATCTCACACACATGCACAGTTATTCCCCAGGCAGCAGAAGATCAAATTGTACTGTGGCAGTGATGGATTATATTGAAAATGCTTATTTTTTTAATAATGACAAAAGACATGAATTATGAATCTGTAACAAGGTGAGAGTGACACTAGATACAGTTATCTAAATGTATGGCACTCCTTTTAAAATATCCAAAAGCAAAGTTTTCTGCCAGGTCACCGTGTACCAGTGGGGATTTGGCGGTCCTTTTTTGCTGCCCTGTCTGGACAGGCAGGCAGGAGGAAAAAAATCTGGGCATTATACACTTAAACCAGACTAAACTGAGGGCATCTGAGTCTAAGCTGGAAGCACAGAAACATTTCTTAACAAATTAAGTATCAGCATTGCTGAGTCAGCCAATTTGAAACTCAAGGTTTGCTAGAAAAGGTGCTGAGAAACTCTGATGCAGGATTTTCACTCAACTCTTGTAAAACTACAGAGAATAACTAAGGCTAAATGAGAAAAACTCATTTCCCCCTGAGAACACAAGGTTCTTTAAAGGGTACAATTTTACCACCTGGCAGGACTGTAACGATGTTTGAATGTCAAGTAAGACCCCCCCACAGGTGCCTCTAAATAAGCCTCACCTTACCTGGTAGAGTGCAGCAGCCAGGTTTCCACATAATTCACGCAAATTTCATTCGAACTTTTGAAATCTTGAAAAAACGAAGAAAAGAGGAAGAAACGTCTCTTTTGAAATAGACACATTTCCATCTGCTGGTTTGGAGCGAATGCATTAGCAATGGGTTAAAACGGACAGTTTCTGACAGTTGAAATATATGTTGAGTCAAAAATGCACCATGCACAGAAAGTTTCCCAGTGTATTGTCACGCAGCGGTGTGCTTCTGATTGTGAATGTGCATTTCAACGTGTTTGCCAGGTTCCCCTCGGTGTAAGACTACACAAAGCAAGTAAGGCAAGCTAACTCAGAGTTACACAGCAGTAAGACGTACAGTATGATAGAATGCAAAGTGTAGAGTTCATTCACAGGCACACAAAATATTCCTCGTGTTTTCATTTTCCTCAACAGATGGTTATATGACCAACACATTCTCACCATAACGCGTCACATACTGACACCTGATGTGCCCGGGCACATCATGTCCAACAGACAGTGAGACAGGAGGTCCTCGGGTTAGGGACGAGTTCTGTTCCTACGCTGGCGATGTAACCCGAATTTCCGTGTAAGTCGTAATTAACCCTTTAATACCCCATAAATACCCCCTAAATTCCCCCTAAATCTCTAAATAACTATCCAAATACATGTAATATACTTCATATTAATAAAATAAAATAAATTACCATCACTGCTGAGGGGTCTTTGTCCTTAATAATGGTCGCCACAGGCGACCGACTAAAGCCTAAGGCTTTACTGATGTTCGTCGGCGTCTCGCCTTCCTCCAACCTTTTGATGATTTCCATTGTAATGGCTTTCCTCTTGGCTGGACCAGCATCGCTAGAAGATCCTGCTTTCTTTTTTGGGGCCATGATGTGAAAAAGGAGGGTGAAAAAGGCGAGGATACCGAGAAAATTACAGTTGAAATAGCATAGGTCGAGTACCGTGTAACGCGTGGACTACCTGTATTTGTACTGGTGCACCATTGTTACCACTGTCATAAGGTGTTTTTGTAAGAACCACTTTATGAGTTTTAGTAAAGTGTAGTTGGGGTGAGAGTTCCTTCAGATCAGGGGACAGGGGTTATGGTGCATTACAGTTGTACTTGTAAGTTATAAATTTCAGCTTGACCACCCCCTGAGGTGGAAATTCCAACCAGAAAGCCAGAGCAACCCCAACTTTACAGGTCAATATGGCTGCCAATTAAAACAACTGAAAAAATACCCCTAATTTCTGGTGTATTTGTTTCTTTTTACATCAGTCATTCATATAGCGCTGTTTAATTTTTATCCATCGCATGTTACTGTGCTGTTTGTATGTGCAAAATGGCACATACAGATTTTATCATGTACAGGGCACGTGTTTGGAAGGTGTCTACTGTATATTCCAAAAGAGAAAGTGGAATGCAATCAGCTCAGAGCTTAGGTCGCTTCCAGTTCTTCCAAGGTAAATAGAACCATCTATTAGAATGAGGGTTAGACACAATATGCACAAAAATACAGTGCATGTACTCAGAGTTGAACTTTAGTCTCACGCCTGGACATTTGTGTGCTTGGTACCAAGCTACTAGCAAGTAGCAGAATCAACATCATGTGGCGACACACACGTCCCAGATCAATGAGATCGAACGCTCTGTGCTCCAGTGATGACCTGGGAGTGTATGATGGTGTGGGAGTGATGACACTACACATGGCTGTACGAAACAGGTGAGACATTGAGTCATAATTACAGTACCTCATCAGTGTATGCACTCCACGTGTTCCTGCAATCGGCCATGTTTTCACACTTTATGGGAATGTCGAGGTAAACAGCTGATCAGTCATGAATTACAGCTGTACATGATTTCTGCATCACGAGTTATTCTTCCTGAAGATTACTCTCATTAAAGGAACCATACTGTGAAAACCCATCTTTATTGGGTTTTGGGGTATATATATAAAGTCTATCGTTAAAAAAAAAATAATGAAAATATTATCTTGTTCAATATTGTCAGTCCCCAGAAATCCATACAATAAGATGGACAGAATTTTCTTCTGTCCATCAACAAGCTGGTTTAAACTTTTGTGATTTGTGACATCATAAGTCATAACCAGTCATAGTTAAAGGAAAGTCCATTCGTTCTGCCCCATGAGCCAGGAGAATTTTTAATTTAATTTATTTTTATTTTTATTTTAGAACATGAGTTAGAACCTATCAAAATGAATTAATCAATGTCCACAGTAACTACACCATCCAAATATCATCTCTGGTCACCTTTGGAATATCATGCAATCCGATCAATCAGTTGTTTTCTGATATAAATTGTCTGGGTGAAACATACTGTAGTACACATACATAGCATGTGGCAGTAAATCATCCTTATACATATAACTTGGCATCAACTGTATTTAAAAACCTAGATCCCATTATTGCTTCATGTCTTGAAATACATTGTGTTTTGTGAGGTTGGAGAGTGCAAAGCCAATGTATTTAATGCAACTGTAAGTGATCATTTTGACATGCTTCATCATGTCTTATATTGTTTTCCAGTCTAACTGAGTTGATCCAGGCTGAAACTCCAAAAGTCCAGTCTTGCACTGACACTGACAGCAGCTCAGTGTCAAACCCACTCCACTGAATGGACTGAATCACAGAGACACTGATCAAACCTCAAAGTCTGCTCTGATTGACCTCGACTGCATGTATCCAATTAGAGGTTGGTGGTGATAAAATACAGTAACATCAGCAAGATAAACAGCAAAACCTATTGATGAGCCATTCATTTTAATTAGCCGTACATGTTTAAATCATCCTGGAGCCGTGTGCAGCGTCCTCCCTCTCCGGATCAACAGTGGGTTTGTAATCCTGTTTGCAACACACATCACACTGTCAAACTCCATGCAAAGCTGAGCAGACACCACCCTACACTTACACACATACATACGCACAACCGTTTGAGCGTGCTGAAAAGTAAGCGGTGTACTTTAAGCCAAAATTGACTCGACTACACACTTCCAAAAAGTTGGCAGCAGCCTGGGTTTCCCGCGAGAAGAGAGAGCGAGTGGAGGGAAATGTGTGGACAAAAGGATCACCGGGTGTGAAGTCGAAAACGGAAAGGAGGAGGCAGGGGGGTGGGCGGTGGGGGGAACTCAACAAATTGGATATCAAATTAGATTATGAGGTTGGACATGTCTTTTTGTGCACTCAGGCCTTCTCTCTTTGTCTCGCTCTCTATCGCTTTCTCCCCCGTGTCACACCTGAATAAGAGACAATAATGGGAGAGGATAGGGTGCAGTTGGCCGCAGTCAAACCTTTTTATCCTTGGCTGCGTTCCACTTTGCACACAAAAATACAATCAAAAACACAGTTACGAGTACGCACACGCTTTACCATGGGTGACCTCTGATTTAATCAAGAAAATGAGCAAAAAGTATATAAAATGAGGTAGAAAATGAGCAAAAACTACTAAAAATGGGTCCAAAAATTCATTATAAATCGGCATAATATTTATATACTGACAGTGAATGCGAGTAAAATTGGAGTGAAATTATTGCAGAAAAGTCATAGTCAAGAATTTGGTTCGAGAAAAACAAATTTGCCTCCAAAATTCAAAAATCCGTATGAATAAAAATAACTCTTACTGTATATTAATGAACATTGAACTTATTTTCTTCATTCTGAGTTATTGTTATAAGAATACAGGATTATATCCAAAAAATGTTACAACTAAATGACTCACACTGAATGGAATCCTTAGGAAAATGACAAAAATATGAAAATTCATTCACAAAATAAACAAAAATAAAGAAAAAGAAACAGTCTTCTACAAAATGAGCAAAAATAAACAAAATGATAAACAGATCTAACAAAGATGAAGGAAAAGTGAATCAAATAAAGAACTAAATGAACAGAAATGAATGAAACTTGAGAAAATGAGCAAACATTTGAAAATTATCCACAAAATAAAAAATATGAAAAAAATAAATAAAATAACCCACAAAAAACCCAAAGATTAACGCACTGAGAAAGTGATTAAAAATCTACAAATAATGAAGGACCCCTCGTTGAATCACCACCTTCTCATGGTGGGGGGCTTTCTGTGCCTCAGTGATCCTAGCAGCTATGTTGTTGGGGGCAGTTCGCCCCTGGTAGGGTCTCCCAAAGCAAACTGGTCCTAGGTCACAGGTCAGACTAAGAGTGATTCAGAAGACCCTTATGACCATGCCTTCCTGTGGGCCCACCACCTGCAGGAAGGGTCGTAAGGGTCTGCTGTTGTGTGGTTTGGGTGGCAGCTGAGGGCGGGGGCCTTGGTGGTCCAATCCCTGGTTGCCAAAACTGGCTCCAACTGGGAGGAAACCCCGGGGCAGACCCAGGACACGCTGGACAGACTGTCTCTCAGCTGGCCTCGGAATGCCTGGGGGACCCCCCCAGCGGAGGTGACTGGGGAGAGGTAAGTCTGAGCTTCTGTCCCCATGACCCTAACTAGGATAAACAGAAGATGCATGGATGGATAGAAATAATGGAGGAAATTAAAAAAAATTGAAGAGGAATAAAAAAATGTTTTAAATCAACAAAATGATCAAATTAATGACTTAAAAACTTAATGACGGAAACAATCAAGACAGTGGACAAAAATGCTAAGATGATAAAATTCACAAACAAATAAAAACTGAATAAAGTAATGAACATCGTGGTCAAACATGAACAAAATAATCAAGGGAAAAAACAAAAAATCCACAAAATGGACAACTCAAAGTTTATTGATTTCAAGTTGAGACTCACTGTAAATGCTAATATTATACAAGGTGATCAAATTATACTTCTGACACTATTGATCATACAAACAGGATATTTATCATACGTCTGGTAACACTGTGTCAGACAGAAATCAGCACCGGCCTCTTACCGTCTTTTCACTTAGCTGTATTACGTGGTTTACAGGGTGGTACCTGACCTGACGAGACCCGTAGGAAATATATAGTACTGCTGCAAAACAAAACCAAAAAAGCCCTTGAAAAGCTCTTTTATCAACGTGAGGGATCTGCTGCAAATATTTCAGTCAAAGGAGTGGGTGGTAGGGGCTGAGGAGTTTCACTGAGAGAAACTCGGCTTCAAACAACAAACACAACATGAAACCCTTTTTTGGTGCTGTCATTCATTCTCTTTGGTCCAAGTGCTCGCTGTTTCTCTTCAGACACAAAGTTCAGTGACAGGTTGTCAATTTCAGACACAGGGTTGCAAGAATAACATGTTTTCAGAGTGTTCTCATGGTCACTGTGCATGTACGTACACTCCCTGGACACAGGTACACTTTCACACAACTCAGACATCTAAGCATCTAATCCCACGGCCGCTGTTCAATGCATTTAGTCACGTGGACACAGTCAACATGACCTGCTGAAGTTGAAACCAAGCATGAGAATGGGGACGTAATGGGATTTACATGGCATGGATGTTTGTGAAATCGTCGGACCAACTGCTGCTCTCGTGGACATTTTGAACATAAATATCTCCAAGGTCAATGAAAGATCTGCAACAACATTTGGGTCATTTTTTTTAGCTTATATGGTGTAATATAAGCCCCATGAATGATCTTCCCTGGTACCTTCACACATTTACTGTGGTTCTGTCCGGTGAGTGGGCACTACGGTTTTTTTCCTGATTGCTTACATTGTATAAGTATAGAAAATGGCCATTATTTCCTTCAAACTTTTTGTGGCCTGGGTAACGAAACTAATAAATTTACATATTTACTATAGTCCTTTTTCCACCACAGGAACTTTTCTCATTTACCCGGAATTCTGAAAAGCCTCGGTGCATTACTGCCACAACTACTCAGGTAAAAAACTTTTCCGCAACCCCAAACTTTCCCCACAAAAAGTTCCTGGTGGCAAAGTGGGACTTTCAGATTACCCAGAATTCTTGAGAGGCCAGGGCTGTCAGCTGAACGCCACTTGGTGGAACACATTAGCGTTTAATCTTTTGTACACAGAAGCCAGTATGCAGCTGCAGACTTGCTTATTTTATGTCTATGAGCTTTTTTTTGTAGCTTTTGGAGAATGGACCAAAAATGAAGAGAAACTATGCATGAGAACTGGATGGACGACAAGGTCCAGGCTCTTTTGAGCATCTTTGCCGAAAAAGAAAGTCTGCAAGACTTCAAGTTATGACTCAGCTGACAAGTTAGCAGAGCTTAATGTCGGGCGCACAACAAAACAAACCCATGAAAAGCTGAAGCAGGTTTACAAGTCTCAGTTGGAATAGCGTGACCACCTCTTCCACCAAGTTGTAAAAGTCAATGACCATCAACGTTGACAGCATTCACAGACTCTTTTTCGGTGTTTTTTTTTTACTGTCACTGCACATTGTTTTTTGCACCTTTTGTTTTTTATATAATGATTTATTAAACAAATTCTGACCTTACATCTGTAGTTTATTTGCATAGCATCAAAATCTAAGTACTAAATCGTGAAAAACACTGTGCTTTCAAGAAAATTAAGCTACACTCAATTCAACCTTAAGTGTAACACTGACACCATAGACCCACGTTAGGAGGAATTACTGGGAGAACTGGGCATTTGGTCCTGACAAGTCTCAATGTCTGGAGTTATAGTAGTCATGTTCATTGTCCAGTCTGTTTCTGTGTTTTGATTTCAGCTGAACCAGAGCTGAGAAGTGCATCCAGTCATCATGCCTCTGGTCCATGCGATCTGCCACCTGTTAAGATGCACAGAGAGCCTCTTCTTGCTTCGAGCATGAAGAAGTAAAGCACTTTTGTGATGTGCTCAGGTTCTGAAGTCGTCTTCTGATGGCTTCATGCTTTCATGTGCCCACATCTCACTGCACAAAACACATTGTTTTTGTCCTCAATTTAAGAAAATCCATATCTCATATGGTCTGCCTTGTAGCAGCGTTTCGACACACTCCGTTAGCATGTATAAACAAACTTTGTGGGTCTTCTTCTGTGGTGTAAAATGGTCACATTACGGGGCATTATCACCACCTACTGTTAAGCAGTGTGAATAGATGATACAGTTGATATTAACTTTTTTTTTTGCCCAGACAAAGGACCATGACCCACTGAAAATGGGTCACAACCCGCCAGCTGACGTAGTGTCCAAACTGTCCCAAAGGAGATGTCCATTTGTGCACTATCAGACAATAAAAATGATTAAACAAATAAAATACAAAAAAGTGGTAAGAGTTGTAGTAAAAACAGGGAAATGCATCTACTTCTTACTTTTTTTTTCTCTATGTACATAGGTGTAGAACAGTTTAATGATTCAGGCTGGACAGAACAAAACTGAGCTCATCTGTGATCTCTGAAGGCCTCTCCCTCTTTCCACCACAGTTTATAACATTTTCTAGTGCATGACCTCAATTTTTGTATTTAATTTTTCTGTCAATATTTCTGCTGATTGCAATAATTGACTATGACATTGAATATGGAGTTAGTTTGGATTGTATCCACAAGCATGAAGAAACCCTGAATTATATCAAAATTC
Organism: Pseudamia nigra; assembly: GCA_029823295.1. Taxonomy (NCBI): domain Eukaryota; kingdom Metazoa; phylum Chordata; class Actinopteri; order Kurtiformes; family Apogonidae; genus Pseudamia; species Pseudamia nigra. The sequence continues at coordinate 16,027 of JAQQAE010002148.1, forward strand.
TGATGTACCAGACATTTGAATTTTAAAATGTAGATATGTTAAGCACATGTACCTTTTTAAAAAGTAAGACTCGAAAGAATAAGTTTTTTAAGAACTGAACTTACTGAAATGCAGTCAGTTGACCATAACTTTAACATCTTTTCAGCAATCTATAACTTTCTTGATCGTAATATATCTTTTAAGTTAATATTGCTACTTTGTATTGCTGGCTGTTCCTTTGTTTTCCATATCAGAAGCTAACAAGCACTTAGTATAACAACAATGAATCTACTTCATGAGAAGAGTAAAGTGCATTGAAAGTCAGAAATCCACAGCCACGGCCTTGCATCACCCTCAACCAGCTTGAAGAGTCAATTCTGTAAGAGACTAGACACAGATAACCTTATAACGTTCATACCTTTGCAATGTAATCCTAGGGCTTGCAGACCACTCGTTAAATCAAAAGTGACACCGCTGAAACTGACCTCAAACAGGTTCACCTTCAAGGGTTAAAAAGCACTCTGAAAGGTGCCTCGAGGACTAAACTGAATTATCAACGAGGGAACATGAGCTACTTCATTTACAGGGTTTTCCTTTCCATTTCTCAAAATGAAATGAGAGAAATCAACCCTTTGCAACTGGGGAAATGGCCAACATATTAAATCAATCGCTGCAATCTGGTCGGACCTGTCATCACTTCTAGAGATCCAAATCCCTCCAGTAAAGTGGACTACACAGCCCCGGCAGACGTTCCCAGAGGCACAAGTCTGTCAGCCTCAGGTTTCGAGCCTTAGATTTATAAATTCTTTTTGACACCTTGAGGAAAGACAAGAGACCGAGAGGAAGGAGATGACCCCCGAGGCCAAGGAAGTATAGATGCAGCAAATAGGCTCCCTGGTGACTGTGGAGCACCCTGGAGATCCTTTGTACCTCTCTACCAAAGAGAGCCGGAAAAGTCTAAGACATGACATCTGAGCAGTCAGTTTTTGTTGAGTAACAGGGATTTGTTTTGAGAAATAAATGTATACCTGGAGTTATACAGCACACACCTCAACATCCTCTGACCTAAGAATGTTTAAAGGGGGCTTTAAACACTGCAAACCACATACGGCTACTAACATTAAGTGTCCAGGCAAGAGTCTGGTCTCACTTGCAGTCGTTACATATGGCTGCTCAGTCATGGCTTCTTGGTTTCTGTGTTCAGCAGCCACCAAACACTGATGACATGGGTCAGGTGATGTTACCAAAGAAGATATTGAAGCCCCTTTTTAACAACTTTATTCAACTGTTACATGTCCCCAGAATGTGTATTTAAATTTCAACCCTAAACATCGCAGGCATTCGTATACTCCTGGTATTCAGCCCTTTATCAAGCATATTATTTCAGTGTGTGTCACTATAAATGCAAATGAGCCATTGTTGTCCACACTTTTTTCCTGTCTGTGCTATGGATTCCATTACTTAGTCTGCCTGACATTATTCGAGGGAGCCAAGGTGGGGTTGGTGGTTCTGGTGGGTTTAGTATTTCTGGAGGACTGGCTGGGGAGAGTGATTGTACATTGTGACATCACAAATATCCAGAAATCAAAATAACTCATATCTGAAAAGTTTGAGCGAGAATTTGATACTTTTCCATTATTTTAGACCCCCCACATTTGTTTTATAGTAGGAACATACAAAAAAATGTCTCCTTTTAAGTAGCTACAACCCTTAGTAGGAGGAGGTTAGGGTGGTTTTCACAGCACACCGGCCAGTAGGCATCCACACGGTGGACATAGGTTTGCATCCCATTTCAACCTTAATTTGAATGTATGTTTCATTACTCTCTCTGCCTTTCTTGTTGTAGCCATGCCAAGCACATTTACATTAATCTTAAATAAGCTGTTTTCATGCTTTATCCGAATAAAACCTTTACTGTGAATTTGCCTGCCCTGAACATCAAAAATGTGACATCTTGAGATGCTCTGACAGTGCGATAGATTGTGATGAGTTGGCACTGTGAGTGTGCTGTCTCAAAAGACATTTATAACCACAGTTTGGCTGGTTAATAACTCAACCAATCAGAGAGATGTTAAGTGTATGTCCGTGATAAATAAATAAATACTGTGATAAATACATGGTATATTCAAAATGGGTGGGAGACAACACTCTATTCTAGTTGCTGAATTGTAGCTCATTCTTGAATGAAAACCAAGGCAAGTCAAATACCAAGGGGTGACTTTGAAGAATAAACAAATATTTCTGGAAACTTTTTACACCGTATCAAGTGTTATGTAATTGAGTTGCAGAGAAGATTTCTATCAAACTCTTGATATGAAGGCTCTCACTATCCCTGGGGCTGAAACAATGTTTCAAAGTGAAGCATTTTTGGCTTGCAGAAACAAGTTCACTTCTCAGCCAGTTTTTCAACAGAAACTTTGTTCAATATATAATAATTACAAGAGTTTTTTTAGATATATGGTCTTGCACTTACATAGTGCCTTTCTACCCTATGGCACTCAAAGCGCTTTACACTGCTTTCCATTCAAACACCAGCAAACAGTCACTGGGAGCGACTTGGGGTTCAGTGTCTTGCTCAAGGACACTTTGGCCTGAGGACATGAGGAACTGGGGATCAAACCACCAACCTTCTGGTTCACTGAGCCACAGCCATCCCCATGTGTTCTGTAAAACAACTGAGGGAGTCTGAAGCTGTTTTGTCGTAGGTCAGCTGCAGATAACGTTGTTGCCATGTATGATTTAAAATGCCAGACTGCACATGGAGATGATGACATGTTAGTCCGTTACTAACATCGCAATGTGAAAGGAAAACTAACGCCGGCGATACACTGTGCAGTTTACTCACAGTACAGCGTAGTCAGCTGTGGTTCAGTAGGTAGAGTGGGTTGTTCATGAACCAGAAGGTTGGCGGTTTGATCCCTGCCTCCTCATGTCTACAGGCTGAAGTCTTCTTAAGGAACAAACTGAACCCATATTGGTCCCAGTGACTGTGGGTGAATGGAAAGCAGTGTAAAGCACTTTGAGGGCTGTAGAGTAGAAAAGTGCTATGTAAGTGCGAGACCATTTACCATTTGACTACCTGGTCCTGAACAGCCATCGGTGTGCATGAAGACTTGCTGTTTTACATTATTTATAATATTTTTATCTATTTTTATTAACTGTTTATTGAAATGGGTTGAGTTCTCTCTGCAGAACTGAAATACTATGCTCATCTTTCAAGTTACCTGTTAGTAACTGTTTCTTGTTTGGGGTTTAACAGACAATGTGACACCAATTATATAGACAGCATGTGTTGTTGCAGAAGAATCCTGCTCATCACCATCATAGTTCTCTGCTCATAGCACATCTTTGGGTTTTAACAGCAATTTACAGTCCTGCTTCAGTGATTTCAAATGAATCTTTGACAACTATCAAGAGCCAGGATTATCTTTAGTGGCAGACGGGTCATTTATAATCATACAGTGTGAGTCCTCAAGTCGTAGCTGATGATCGGACTATACAATATGAGCACTTGGCTTCACGTCACAAACAGTTTATAGTATGAGTTGTAACTAAATTTAAATGCTTAGGGCCAGATGCACAAAGATTGCACTGCACCTTTTAACTGCATCAGTAATAGCGTCACTTTAGCATGAGCAGTCTGCTCCTTTTTGCCACCTGTTCAGTAAAGATTTAGTGCTAATGATTTGGTCAGAGAATGATTGGCTCACCTTACGACAGAATCCAGTGTTTCTCCCACACAGATTGGTTTGAACAGGAACCTGCAAAAATAGAAAAGTTTACACTGATTCTGTAGTAAAGACACACCTTGGGAAATTAAAATAGTGGACTTCTCTTTACAGACTTTACAACAAACAGCTCAAAAATGAGACAGAGTGCGGGAGAGTTTATTGTGCACATCATGGCTATATCTGGATTTACTGTGACAAAGAGTTCATAGGTTTTGATTCTGTCACTGTGATGGCCTATTGGAACAGCTGCCATCCTCATCTATGTTACATAGATTATTTATGCTTGCATGGAGATTACACACGACATCTGTTTAGGTAAATTGCATGGAAGTTGCAATTAATGCTGGTCTTTTCTGAATTAGACACCATTAGCACTGATATTTATTTGCATAGAAAGAGAAGGATTTTGTGGCACATGTATGATTCCCCTATTTGCATCCATGCAAATGGCACCGCGGCAACCTTGACACTCCTGATCCATGGTGCAGTTTGTGTGAAGTTCAGTCTTTACAAGTGCTTTGTGAATTACATGTTACGTTTGGCGTCGCTTCAGTGCACATTGAATGCATATTAAACTGACACAAACCTTTTCTAGCTCTGGCCCATATGCAAAGAGCCAGTGACCTTTTACGCAAAACAAGTGTCCTTATCGGTTACAATTCTAAAAAGTCAAACTTCTGTAAAACTCTGTAATAAGTGTCTCTCACATGCTGTAACTCAGCTTAATTAATTTTCATGCAACAAAGAACTCGTTCCTCTTTTTGATCTGTGCAGGGCGGCGACTCAGACAAATCAAGTTGTTATGTCAGTTGGCACTCTTACTGACCTTTCCCCCTGAGTAAATTATGAATAAAAATGAGTCAAGTGATTTGTTGACATCCTCCCATGATGCACCACAGACCCCAGTCTCCACATTAAACAGTGGCTACCTTGCCCGTTCTGTTTGATGTGCCTGCCAGGAAACTCACAGAGCACGATGTCACTAAAAGGAATAAAATGCTTCCCTCCGCCAAATGAGACACTCACAGATGAAAGTAGCCCCCAAGGTAGAAATGAAACCCCCATGACAGAAATGCACAGACAGATAAACAATTGTTCTCAAGACGAGGCTCCTTCTACCTCAGTCCCATGCTTGCAAGTGCACTGATTGAGCCAAAGAGACACAGGAGGGATTTGTCCAAACGAGCTGCATGTGAAAGATGAGTGTTGGGTGTAATCCCTGTAGAAGGTAAATAGACTGGGGAGGTTTTATAGAGAAGCCAGAGAGCACAGCTGAGAGTGCCACCTCCCGCTGTGGCTTTGAAGACCAGGGTTGGAGAGCACACAGCCAGATAGGACGGGGGAACAAGGAGCAAGCATCTGTTATTTGCCTTGGCTGCTTTGTCTGTCTGGGTTCTGGCTTCTCAGTGTGTACATCCCTTTTCTGTCTCGTCCTATTTTTCTGTGCGTCTTTGTGTGTTCTATTCTCCATCTGCCTGACTTTTTGAAGATGAGATGAATTTTTAATGATCTTCAGTAAAAACTTTTCCACAAGTAAAAGTCATGGAATATATCAGGATTGGAGACATAAATATGAAAACAGAGCATAATGAAATTGAGATTACATAAACTTATCAGAGTTGTCTTCTAAAGACTGTTCTCTAAAACTTGTCATTCAATAAGATGGCGACGAGTTGTTCTGCTTGTTGACAGGATTTAAAGTGGATGCCAAATCCAAGTTGCTGCAGAGATTAGTGGGATCACAGGAGCACATTTTAGTTAACTGAACGTCAGTGTAATTTAAAATTGCAGCCAAATGTCTGCTGAAGTCATTCAGTAAACATTCAGTACCCAGCAGGACATATACACAAAACTAGACAGTTTCGGACAGGTCAAAAAGACAAGCCCACTTATTAACCTGTTTAACCCGGAGCCCATTTCTCTGAAAACGACATACCCACAATAATTAAGATTTTTCTCAGCTTCTACAAGACCGACATGGATAATTTTAGTGTCAGATGGAAGTGGGGCCCTCGGTGATTACTGTTGATGTGAAAATCTGAAAATAAATGATACTCAGTGACAGTAAATGAGGTTTTAAATACATAAATCTATATTCCATCTGAAAAAATCCACACATGACATGGGTATTCAGTTGATTTTTAAAAGCAACATTAATGCTGAACTATATACGCGTGTTTTGGAGCAATGTATACTAAGTAGATAACATCTTTTTCGGGGACGGCCTTGTTTATTTCAGCAAGCCAATGCTAAATTACATTGCCCACATATGTCAGCAGTATGGCTCTGACTGTCAGGTACAAAACTGGCCTCCCTGCAGGAAAATGTCTGGTGCAAAATGGATTATAAAATACAACAAAGGAGAGCATGCACTGTTGATGAGCTGAACTCCTACATCAAGAAATCATGAGAAAACATTACACTTTCAAAACTAGAAAACACTCAGAGTGCAGACCTCGTGTCGTGGCAGTGCAGTTTGTCTTCAGAGTGGGATGTGACAATGATAAAAATGATAGTTATTCAAATTACCAGTTTTAATGTTATTTTATTAGTTCGATAGATAAGGCAGCTGAGTTTCTCTTCATACGTTTGTTGGGATACAAAAGTGAAAACAAATGACTCTCATTACTGGATTCTTTGACCATGAAAACTTATCATTAGCATTTGGAATCACACACATATCATTATTACTTCAGTAGTTACTCACTAAAAATAATATTTCCATAATGGCAGCTTTCTTCTGGATCTAGTTCTGTAAATGTTGAAGATGCATCAAATCTATGGGCACATTACTGAATCAGCAGACTTTCCACTACATTTTGGTGTCAGTTTCATGTCTATAGCTTTATTTGCTACTTTACGTTAGCTATTTTTCCTCAACCCCTGAAAGAATAAGCATTCTGGATCACTATATCTGTAATATTTTCCATATCTGGATCAAACTTTGTGGCTTGATAGACTAACACCATTATAGATTCTATGTTTTTTGGCTAAATTTTCTGGGTGAGGAAGAGGTCCTTGCCAAAGGACTCAATTTTGCAATCAACCTGGAACAGGTACCTGTAGTAGACCTCATTACAACTACAGAATTTGCGATCAGGGACAATCAATCTTTAAAATTAGGCTTAAAACCTTCCTTTTTAATAAAGCATATAGTTAAGTCTAGATCAGGAAAACACTAAATCATTCCTTACTTCTCTTGCATAATCCTAGGCTGCGGGGGGACTGTGACATACTGAGCTTTTCCTTCAACCTCTCGTTATCTCCCTTTTAACTCTTCCTGTACCTCTATCTATTAACCCTCCCTTCTTCTCTCTCT
>JAQQAE010002149.1:0-23055 GCA_029823295.1 Pseudamia nigra
ACACACCACCTGTACTCTGAGTCTGGCGCCTAAGTCCTGGTTTTGTCGGTCCGTGCTCCTGTCGTGACACTTACTGTCAATTTAATCTCACTTTTTTGTCATTTTAAATAGTAGATCAGAGAAAAGGGTTAGGAAATACTGTTACAGTGTCTTGATCATGGGTTAATTTATATGTGAATAAATACGTGGTCGTAAAGTCTGCATTCATACACAACTGCTTCAAAATGTATATCATAGTCTGGGTCATGTGTTTAATCTTGCATGTCTGCAATTGTCTGTGCACCCATGAACAATACTCTCCCACTGCTTGTGTACTTGTGTGTGTGTGTGGGTGTGTGTGTGTGTGTGTGTGTACCTGTATGGCTGTTAACACAGGTCTTGTGCATCTTGCCCATGAAGAGCTCCAGGCCGATGATGGCATAGATGATGATGACAAAAAGGACCAGTAGGGCGATATGGAGCAGAGGAACCATGGCTTTGATTATGGAATTCAACACTACCTGTAAACCTGTTGTAGACATAGAGAAGCTGGTGAGAGCATATACATGAAGACTCTCATCAAGTACCGTACAGACACTCTCACAGCCTTCATCCACACCATGTGATGCTTCCCTGTCTTCTGTCCTGTTGGGTTATTGATTTCTGCAGTCACTAACACAGACAGGTTGACAGACAACTCATCTACTGCTCTTACTGTCTGGGTATGTGACAACAGGACAAGAGGACTCTGTGTGGATGTGCCATTGTGTGTGTGTGTGTGTGTGTGTGAAGCATCGAGCACCAGTATCAGCTCCAATCTTTGGTTCATTTTTCCTCCCACCTCACCCAATCACTATTCCCACCTGATCCCCACAGCATTGTTTCTCTTCTTTTGCTCTTGCTTTGTTCTTCACACAGTACTTACTTGGTACTCCAGAGACCAGTCTGAGGGGTCTGAGTACTCTGAATGCTCTCAGAGCCTTGACATCGAAGCCTGCTGCCTTCCCTCCGATAGGAGTGGCCCCATCCCCCTTAGTGGCCTGCTCCAAGATTGCACTGAACAACCTGTAAGAAAGCAAACAAAGCTTTCACCATCATCATGTTAAAGTCACTTTGACCTTTTCCATTTACTTCACACTTAACCATGTACAAAATCTTTACAACTCAAAAAGCAATGATAGCTTTTTAATTTAGACTTTTGTCTAGTTTGTCACTTAAGTTTTTAAGAGATGACATCTGTGCTTATTTGCAATTTAACTTGTCTCTTGGAGAAAAGTTAATACTACAAAATAAAACAGATTAATTATTTAGCTCTTCATCGGAACAATAGAAAATACTTCATCTGTTCTCTGTGTTTTCACAGATAAGAAGATGTGTGACACTCAGCTTTAATGATTTGACAGTCAGCTCAGCAGAACACTGTGCATGTCTGGAGTGAAGGGAGGTGTCTAAAAATGTGTTTATAACTGACTGTGGGTTCCACTGAACATAGCACAAGTTTCCCTGGCTTTCTTCTACAGTCTATCTGGTGTATATACAAAATAAATCAAAATGCTTTTCTTATTAAGGAGAGTGTGCATAGAGTGATTTTTAAGAGCCCACAAGAAAAAAAAACCTCTGCTTTGTGCAAACTGTTTGGTCAGAGCTGCAATGATTCATTTGTTAATTGATTGCTGGTCATTTATTACTTTGACCACTGATAATCACTTTGAGTAGTTTTAAAAAGTAGTTTTTCACTTTAAAAAAGCCTCAATTATCTGATCACAGAATCTTAAATGTGAGCATTTTCTGGCTTCTATGACACTAAATATTCTTGGGTTATTTTTCATCTTACTCTTTCAGAAAGACTTTTTCAAAATTTTCTGACATTTTGTACTCCAAATATTTACATATTAATCCAGAAAAAAATTAACAAATAATTCAACACTTAAGATAATCATTAGTTGTAGCTCTAGTCTAGGTGGAGTCTGTAATCTAGTCTAATGTTCACAGGCCAGTGCTTCAGGTAAGTGTCTCAACTACATAAAGTACTTATGGAGTACATGTCATAACAGATCAGTCTGCATCATCTTCAGCAAACAGTATAAAACTATTGACTTTTGTCAGTTGTTATCCTGTCTGGAACTGTTTACAGGCATCTTTTTGGGTGTGAGTGGCTCCCAAGTGTGAATCTATGTATGTCCAGCTGAGCATAGCACTCTCCCTCCCCTCTGTCTCTGCGATCCTTTAGAAATCACCATACAATACCATTTTCCAGCTAGCAAGACTCAAAGGCCAGTCAGCGGCGCGTTAGTCATGGAGAATTATCAATTAGCACAGATGAAATGGCCACTTGAAAAGACCTCTCCAAACATATCGCCCTCTCTCTCTCTCTCTCTTTCACTTTCTCACTCAACCTCTCTATTTCACACTACCTCCCTCTCAATTTGATTCACTCACTCTCTCCATCTCTCTCTCTCTCGGTGGGAAGCACGCTCTGAAACAGAGTATGAAAAGCACGTCCAGGATCCACAGTTTTGCACCGCCAGCATTTTGCCCAGCACGTTTTGCTATGGTTGGGTGTTAAAGGATAATTAGAACCTCTGAGTGTAGCACTACATCATGTTTTTGTGTTCATGGCTAAAGATAGTAGGAGCTGTGTACATTCATAAACAAAGATTGGTTTCATTAGTCGAGCCAGCAGGATGTACGTATACTGCTGGAGTAAAGGTGACTATTTCAGCTGTACAGTGGCAGAATTAGTGTTGGACAACATGTCTTTTGTGAAGTGTTTTTTATGTAGATATTCTTACGTAGATATACGATGGCACAGTCCCTCATGTGAATATTTGATATTGTTGCCTAGTCCTCTACTCAACATTTACTAATATGAATGTAATTCCTTTAAAGAACATTACTTACAAAGTACCAAAACAGCCAAGAGAGATTTTACCAATTTATTACAACAATAGTGGATGATACCAAACGTATCTGCAGCACTGGCACAGAGCTTACAATGATGAGGTTGAGGGCAAGGGCGTTTTTATACCCTTTTTTAGCACGGCCCTGGCTCCACTATAAATGTAGGTTATTATATTCATAAATGTACTGCAGATTTCAAGTTTAAGGCACAGGTTTTTTAAACCAACCTTTAAGATCTGCAGGCATCAGCCTTCAGCAACACACAAGTAAAAGTTGCAGACTAGATCATGACTGGTTCCAGTTTTGCAATGTAACAAATTCTATTTGTAGTTCCAGTCATAAAACTTAATTTCTATTTCAACTCAAAAACTTTCTTCATTCAGCAGGAACGGCAAGACTCAAAGTATCTCTGCAGAAACATCATTCTAAGATTACAGCGGAGGAGGAAGCAAAACTTGACTTTTTCTAAAATATTTTCTTCTTTGATAATTATTTTTATAAATAATGAACTGACTAATTGTTAATGCACAACAGCTGCATCAGTGGTTAAGGAATGCTTAGAGAAACTGAGTGGAGATCAGAGTAATACATGTATCTATGGGAACAGGGAGGACAGAAATATGAGGAAAAACTACCAGATATGATGCAGAGGTATACACAGTATAGATACACACGTACACATACTACAGTACATGCACACACATGCACACAGCCGGTGAGTCTATTCAACCTTCACTAATAAACTCTTAGGTATGTGTCAGCACGGACTCTGGCATGTGTATATGTGCATGCACGTGTGGATGTACTGTATACGTGCGCATGTGTGTCTGAGTGTGCCTCTGAGGCTGCTCAGCACCAGGTACAAGCTCTTTCACCCATATGGTGAACATTCCAGAGGGAGTGAACTCTGTCACTTCTCATCTATACACACACACACGCACACACCCCCCCCCCCCCCCACACACACACACACAAAAGCTCTGGCAGGCTGGCAGTGAAGCACATACAGATGACAGGCACTCATTCATGCACACAGACTGCAATGTCACAGCTGAACACTTCCTGAAATTGTGTGTCCGCTTCTGTTGTGTGAACTGGAGAAAGTGTGTGCATTTGTGTTTCTTAACATAACCCATGAAGTTGTATTTTCTTGTTTATGTCATGTCTCAAAAGTAGACTGATCATTCAGTCTCAATCTCCCAAAAACCCCTCCTGAGTGAATTTACTGTCAGCACAAGAACTGCATCTGTACCACTGTATTTAACCTTTTAACCTCTTGCAGAGGTGAAATGGGTGAACACAATTACCTCACAGGTATCAGTATAATGGCACTGCACAGTATATTACGCGGCAGCACAATAAAAGTCATAATTCAACTACAGAGAGCGAGACAGAATGAAGGAGGCAGTCAGACAGGGAGGGTGGATAACAGCATTGGAGTGGTAAAGGTTGTGTTTATGCCAGGGGCACTGACACGATGATGCCAGCCGTTGGTGTGTGTGCTTGTGTGTGTCCTTAGGGTGAAGCCAACTGTTAGTGGTGTCTAATGTGAGTGAACACTTGAGTGGTGATGAACAAGATTCAGTGGGTTTGTGTGTGTGGGTTAGGATGCTTTTCTGTCTGTCTCTCTGTCTCTCATACATAAGCACACAAACACATAAATGCGAGTGCGCGCGCACACACAACCACACACACACACGCACACACACACACGGTCAATTAGACCATTTTTATGGCATTAATGTAACTGTCAGGTCCACTGGCTATTGTGTCATTAACCCAACTCTACACTGTACACACAACACCACCAGCAGACACAGGAGTACTCACACACAAACACACACATGCACTCAGGCACAGAGGGTTTAGCAGATGGCTATGATGCTGAGTTGCAGATAAAGAAAACAGAGCAGAGCTTTGCTATCAGCATCTAACAAGCTAATCAGTTTAGGCTTCACCAATACACTTTAGGCAAAAGTTCACTGCAGCTTTAATTCTGACTCAGTATGAATTTTCACTTTCTATTGCTGTGCTTTTAAAACTAACATGTTAAAAAGAATAAGTGCAGGTAAGTGACAATGAAAAAGCTGTACTTTTCTGTGTCCACTCACCCTACGACCACGATGATAAAGTCGAGAAGATTCCAGCCGTTCCTCAAGTAGGCGTTTGGGTGAAAGAGCAGGCCGTAGGCTATTACCTTCAGGAATGCCTCCACCGTGAAGATGATGAGGAACAGGTACTCCACGCGCTCCTGTACACACACAAACAGGTCCATTTATTTAGCTGGTGAGCACCTCTCCAAAAAGTAGAAAAACACAATTGGACACATGCAGTGAAGGGACAGATGATGAGGGATGAGTAGTTATCACCAAGGATGTTTTAGTGTGATCTGATTTGCAGAAGTGGAAAAACAACCCAATTTGCTCTGTTTGGTGATATGTTCTGGGCAAAACATACAACAACAGTCACAACTTGCTTTTGCACATTCTTGTATTTTTTCAGTTTTTTTAATGCTAAATTGACTTGATAGCACTAAATGAATAGTACAGTATATGCATCTTCCTTGACAACCAAACAAGTAAACTCAAAAAGCAACTGCAAAATTGCTGACACAAATAGAAATATGACCAGAGATACTTTCATCAGAGAAGAACATGTAAAATCCCTTCATATTCCTTAAAACAACTTCTTTACAGTTGGTGTCGTGTCACTGATTTTCAGCATGATGCTTTGATGGACAACAGAAGATACACATTATTTATTTATGTCCGCATCAACACTCCAGACCTTTAATGTGACTCAAGGGTACTATCAGGGTACTCCTCTGAGTGCATCAGCTGAAACATGATGTTCAGTTACTGAAAATATGGTGTGTGCATGTGTGTGTGTCCATGTGCTTGATTATTTATGTAAGAACATGTATTTGTCCAACATGTAGCTGTGTCACAGTCAGAGCATTCTGATTATTTAATCAACAAGGCTGTCTTCCTGTCCTTACAGGCTTCTGTCCAAAGAGAGGAATGCATGCCTGTAAATACAGATGCACACACACCGCTCATGTCCTTCGAGACTGTTGAAATAGTGATGACCTTTGCCTAACAAAGTCCTGGGAAATGTCTTGAAATGGCCTTGGGACAGGGAGACGTATTACATAACTTTCTGACTATCCTCATATCACAATAATTATTCTTCCATCTAATCATCTGTCAAATTGGCTGTTAACCAGCCATATTGACAAAAGTAAAAATGCTTTGTGTGTTTCCCTTTTTCTGAAGCTCTATTTTTTTATTTGAAAAAAAAAAAACAGTACTTTGTTGTGTCCATCAATCTATGTATCTACAGTACCTCAGTCCCTCTGTCTACTTCTGTGCTGCAAGTTTGCCATGCACACACGCTCAAAGAGGCTTGCAGGATGGGGACAGGGGGCCAGTCAGGTCTCCACAGGCTCTTCCCCAGCTACAGTATGTGCTGGGGAAGAGTCAGCTGAACCTGGAGCTCGAGAGGCAGTTTGTCTCTATGGGCCTGTGTTTACCAAAGGAGCTTCTAGGTTACAAAGGTGACCACAAAATGATGGTATCACAACAGACACCATTTAGTCAACAGGCTGCCTAATGTCACAACATTAAGTATGCCCAGTCTTTTTTAAATGTTGGTATAAAGCCATGTTTGTTTTGAAAACCAATGTTAGTGTTGGATAAGCGTGTGTATACAGTGGCTGTGTTAAGATTTGCTGTTAAGGCTGATGTGAGTTTAAAGCAGGTTCAACTAAATAAACAATTTTGTGGAGAAAGACAGTGTCACAGTGGTATTAGGCCACGCACACACACACACACACACACCCACGCACACACACAGGACCATGAGAATCAGTCATCCATGTAGCTGCAACATTAAGATAATTGCTTTCTCTAGCTCTCTTTTTCTCTTTTTATTTCTCTCTCCTTCTGTTTGTAAATGATGTGAACTTTGTTTTATCAGTTTTTTTTATCATGAAGGTGTTTATTTGGGTAAAACACTCAGCATGCACTACATCACAACTGACTCAGGAATCACAGTTGACAACTGATTATAACAGATAATAAATAAAAGAATCGTGCTTTGCTTTTTTGGCCTTAATGATGTGATTATCATACAAACTGTGATTTGGAACTGTTTTTTCCCACACTCAGAAATGCTCAAGAAGCTTGACAGTGGAAGTAAAGGACTGAATTGTAATACAGAGGATTTACACACTTTGAAAGACAGACAACTTGAAAGCCAACTTGATTTTTAAGCCAGAGATTCTGCACCTGAATGGGCAGCTCAGCAAGCTGTCTAAAATTTGTTTTGTTTCCCGTCTGTGTCTCACTAACCTGCACTCATTTAGATTCTGGTATGCTTTATTGGGACAAACATAGCAAGCTTAACAAAGATCAAGATTTTCACATTAAACACATAGCTTCTTTTCCTCTCAGTTTCACAGGGACAAGAATTGATTGTATTTTTATTTATTCCTCATACTGCTGACCATCCACCATGCAGTGAGTATTTGTAGTCTTTGAGGAAGCAATTAATCTCACATGTGCATACACACATGCATAGACTCCCTTTTAAATACACAAAAGCTCTCCATCATTCTCACACATGCACAAAGAAGACATACTCGCACGTGCTATGTATCTGCTAGTGACAGGCAGACAGCGTGGCGCTCTGAAGAATAAAACAGAGAAAAACATCTGGTAAGAACAGCTCAGCCTGACACACACACTTCTCGGCCTCCTTTTCTTTCACTCATACAGCTCCATAAAGGGCAAAATCCATAAGGGGCCAAACTAATCTGGTTAGTGACTTGAAAGAGATGAGACAGAAATGATGAGCGACTAACAGAGAAGAGGAGGATGGATGAGAGCGAGACAGACAGAGAGATGGACTAAAGAGACAGGGGAAGAGAGAGAGGAGGGAAGACAGAATGACAGAAAGGTGAGTATGTGGGAGCAATAATTCAGTTAACTGTGATAGGTCAACCAAGCCGCCTATCCATCAGCTGGGCCAATCAGATTATCATATCGACATTCTAGCATGCAGGGGACAATGTTTCCATTCGCTCTGACCTTCTGTGTATTTGAGTGTTCTGCTAGACAGGATTAGCCATTGAGATGATCTAAAAAATGAAACCCTGGTTGTGTCTGTCTATATACCGAAAGTGTTTCTTTTATGCATTCATTCAGTTAAGTAAGAAACGCTGAGCAATGCCTTGAAGGAGACATAAAAAATAAGATTTCATGAACTTCAGGTGTAAAATAATGTTAAAGTGTCAGAAAAGGAAACACACACACAACTCTTTTCCAGATATCTGAACCTGAAACAATCCATTTGCATTTCTAGATATTTGTGATGTCACAACATTACAATCACTGTCCCCAGTCACCACTCCAGTACCACTAAAACCACTAAAACCATCCTGGCACAATGTGCCATGGAATCAACATGATGGAATCCCTGGCACAGACAGGAAAAGTGTGTGGTAAACAGTAGCTCTTTTGCCTTTAAAGCTACACACACTGAAACAGTTTGTTTGCTACAGGGCTGAAAATCAGTAGTTTACATAGCTGAATGAAGGATCTCTCTAGCATTTTGAACTGGACTTTTAAGTTACATCTTCGAGAGACGTGCAAATTGAACTGACTTGTTGAAATACAGTATATCTCGTTTAAACACTTTTATCCAACCTGCTTGTTCATCCGGTATGTCCACAGTACATATGCATTTCAGTGAGGAAAATAATATATAAAATGATTTACACATTTGTACACTGTCTCCACCCCACCCATTTCACACACAAATCACAGGGAATTTCCGATACAGATGCCATACAGATAGCTTTTTTATTTTCATAGGCGGTTAGTACACCCTGAAACACCTGCTTCACATGTGATTGATAACACTACTGTATGTTGACAGGTTCCATTTTCATTAAGGTTAGGTATAAAACTACTTGCAGGTTAGGGTTAGGGGAAATGGATGAGGTTCAGGGATAGACAGAAGACGTGCTGAACATGAAGTACAAAACACGCAGCAGGATTTTAATACTGGTTTGTTGTACTGAGAGTTTTGTTGTACTGCCATAAACAGTCTATCCAACTGCTACTAACTGCATGCCATTATTAAATACAGTGGTACCTGGCTGTATGGAATTAATCTGTTCCAGCGTGACGCTTGTACAGTGATAACACCGGGGTGGATTTTCCCCATAGGAATATATGTAAACATAATATTAATCCGTTCCGGGACCCACAAAAACTCCCATATAAAGTACTGTATTTTCTGGGTGATAAGTTGCTCCATTATGTTAGTCGCACGAGCCAAAAAATGCACAAACGCCATGGAAAACAAAGTGCAGGAACTGCATTTTGTGTTGGTTTGTGTCTGAATTTTGTAGTTAGTAGTTAGCCACTGAGATGATTTTGCAAAAATAAAACCCAGGTTGTGGCTGTGTATATGTGTTTCTTTTATGTGTCCATTCAGTTTAGCAAGAAAAGCTGAGCAACACCTTGAAGGAGAAAAAAAAATTGCAATGCATTTCAGGTAATTTTAGCACCAAAAAAAAAAAAAGAAAGAAAAGAAAACGACAGCCCTTCTTCAGATTTCTGAACCTGAAACAAGGCATTTGCATTTATAGATATTTGTGATGTCACATCATTACAATCTCTGTCCCTAGTCACCACTCCAGTACCACTAGAACCACTAAAACCATCCTGGCACCAAGGACAATGTGCCATGGAGTCTACATGATGGAATCCATGGCACAGACAGGAAAAGTGCACTGTGACCAGCATGGACAAGGGGCTGAACCAGCACTGGGTTCCACAAAGACGTGTAGTGCAAAGAGTTGTGAAGAAATGAAAGAGAATTCTTATAATTACTGGTGCTGTTTCTTAATTAAAGTCAAGAGTAAATCCTAGTAAAGTGATTCATAAACCATCTGAACCCTTGGAGGAGCTCTTAAGTTCATTTATGCTCCTAAGTAGTTATTGTGAACTGGACTTCTCATTTTTCCTAAATTAGTCTTGACTGACTAAAGACACATTGTCACAAAATAAATCAGACATCACAAACTCCAGTTCTACTCTTAACTCAGTATTCACAATGTGGAATTACTGAATTTTGCCTACATGGGGCAGTATACCAAGTATTAACTCTACCTTACTTTATCGTTGACCATCTTTCACATGTATTTTCTTGTATCTCTTAACTTTCTCTGTCTCATTTCACTTCTGTCTTCACCTCCTCCCTCCCTTCATCTCTCGCTCTCTCCTTCTTTGTGGATGCCAACCAGAAGTTACCATAGAGACCAAGATGGGTCCCGACGTTACCATGGAAACTGTAGGCTGCAGCACAGCAGCGGCAGCAGCAGACTTTTCTTTATAAGTGTGTGTGTGTCAGTTTCACACACATACATGACACTGATCAGTATTGTACCATGAATATCCACATACTCCTACTCTTCTGTCATCAGTCAGACATTCTATTGTGTGTCTGTGACAAACATGTGTACCATTATGTGTGGACACATGTACTCCAATGTGTGTGTAGTTATGTATCTGTCTGCATCACTGATACTTCCAGTACTTAACTACTTGCCACCAGTTGATGGTCTTCAACTTGTCAATCTGCTTAAGCAACTGATGACATGAGGAGCTGCTGCATGCATATGGAATTATTGTATCTGAAAAATGGTGAGAAGGGGATTGGTGAAATTCTGTACTGTGCACAAGGTTGAATCACACAAAATAAATAGGGAACATGAATATCTATGTTTATTAGAAAGCATGAGTATAGGGCGGCTGGGGTCAGAAATTAAAACTGCGCATGTGGTGGTTTATTGGTTTGTGCTAATTCTATAGGTGTAATTTCCACATCATGGAGATCAATAAAGATGTTAAGTCAAAGCTGACAATGGTCAAGAGGTCAGCCCTGATCAATAGTGTCATTCTTTATAATACTGTATAAATTTTTCCACAGAGGAAAATATTGGCTGTTATGTCATTGTCTGACTACTGAAGAGAATGTGCTTCTTAAGTGACTTGTTCACCATGGCATTAAGAAAAGGAATTCTGTCCTAATTTTTTTCTCCCATCATCTGTCTGCACTTAGGAAATACAGCAATCAGACAATGTAGATAGTGAGGAGAGAAAGGACAAGAAAAATCATTGCCATTCTAAGGCTAATGGCACATTGAGTTTTTTTCTATACCACACTTACTGTAGATCAACCTCTTTAAAAGTTTTTTTTAATCACACAGGAAACAAGCTAGGTAACAAGCTTGTATCTGAGGATTATGGTTGATTAAACATTACAGTGTGTGTGAGGGTGAAAGATGCAAAGAGATTATACAACGGTCATCAACATAGCCATGAACAGCAGGAAAGCATTCTTAGAAACATCAATACTGTTCACACATTTTTAGCACACATGTTATGTGTTACCAGGCTTTTAGAGTAAAATGGTTGCTGAGCTTTAGTCCAGCAACTGCATCATTTTACTATCCACTGAAACACTGTTCAAACATGGCTGCAGTAAGGTGGACAGTGCTTTATCAAATCCACTTATAATTTATTCTGCTTGGTATATTGTTTATCCTCCAGCTTTCTGAAAAAATAAAGTTTGAATATCAAAGTTTACTGAAAGAGTAAAACTCCAGTTTCCAGGCAACAGACACTGTAGATAGCAGACGAAAGCAGAGACAAAAATAAAAAATAAAACAAAGAGTCGGTGAGCAAGTGACGAAGGGCCATGACATGTCAATCCAGTGGGCCATCATCTGTGGGTGATTTTCACTTAGAAGTTCAGCTGTCACATTCTACCAGTGTTACAAACTGTGTCACATGCCATTTCTTTCCTCCTTTATCAGCTGTTCTTGTGTCAGAGGTAGAGAGACTGGCAGGTTGCAGCCCCTCTGTTAACAAACGTCCCTGCTGAAATGTCTTTGAGCACAAACTAGGTATTCTCCTAGCAACCCTTAAGGCAGCAGTCCAATACGTGCTTCAACACACAAGCAAATCCATTTTTATGAAGTTGTGCAAAGTTAGAGTCAAGCTGACCTCATTGTCTTTGGACTGAGGGGTGAAAAGCTACAGTACAGGTAAAACAAACATGCAAAATTGTCTGCAAATATAGACTGGGGTGTACAAAGCAGAAGACAATATTTAGAGAAGGATGGCAGAAATAGAGAGAGCAGGGGACTGAAATAGAGCGCAAAGAAGATATAGATGGATGAAAAGTAGAGAGAGGGTGAAACAGAGTAATTGGTCTAAAAATAAATGAACACAGGAGCATAAATCACCTCTTATAGACAGCCACCAAGTGTGTTGGGGAATGTGTGCATAAATGTGTGAATGTGTGTGGATACAAGTTGGTGTCTGAGGGGAAAGTAAGGAGTACCCTTGAGAGAGGAGAAGGAGAGAATGAAGGCAGGAGATGGTGGGAAGAAAAAGAGAACAAGAGGTTGTATATAAAGAGACGGAAAATAAAAAGCCAAGGTGAAAAGGTGGATAAAAACTGTGCTCTGCTTGTGATTTTCTTCATCACTCCATCGCAGCAAACACCTCCCTCCTTCCTCCTCCCTCCTATGTGTAAAATGCTTCTTCTTCAGGTCTACAGTCCGTGTGTGTGTACTGACTTATCACGACTTCCTTGCCTCCTGCCTCACCACGCAAGGAGGCAGATGCTGCACAGCCACCCTGTCCTCCACCCCCAACTGCACGCACTCATGCATACATATACTGTATGTATATGTACATGTGTCGTGTTTACGCTGTCATTTTTATACAGCTGTGGTGCTGCATCTGTTGTTGTTTATGTGTTGCTTATCTTGGGTACCGGTATGTTGAAAATTGAGGCTGGTTTACATGCTCAAAAATGGTAAAAATGTTCATATTGTGACATCGATAGTTACCAGGATAAACATCTAATCAGTATTTCTATCCAGTTGTGGTTTTTAGTTTAAACAAAGTTTTAGAAATTGGATGGATGCAGAACAGAACAAACACTTGCCAAATATTTTGAAATACAGACGTGTTGGTGCAGGTACCTAATGGAGTTTACTGTTCACTCCAACGTCAACCTACTCGCACCAGTATTATATACTGAGAGCAGGAAAGGAGGTGGTTGGGGTGTATTTGTATGTCTGGCTAACCCTGCACCCAACTCTTTCTCCCTTACCCTAGTAGAGTAGTTTTTCCACCTAAACCTAGCAAAACTTTAACAATGGTCACTGGTTCACTGTCTGTCAGACTTAACCCATGTATTAGAAAAAAAACATGCAAAGTGTACTGCAAAGGGGTCATGACAAAACAGTTGTTGGACAGCATGTTGGATCTACTGGTCAGACATCAGTTTTCATCTTGCTGACTGACACCGGTTATTGGCAAATGCAATGAAAGTTGTTAATGTTTAACTGCTGGTTCATAAATTTGCAGGACTGAATTTGTGCTTATTCACAGACATTGTAAGGAGGCTGAGAGCTTCAGTGTAGTAATTATTGTTTAACGAAGCTTTGTTCCTTTCCATGACAAAAAGCCAGAATAAATAAAAAACAAAGTCGAAATAAACAAACAGAAAATTATACTGCAACTGGCATAGTTTCAGACCACCCAAACTTTTTCACTATACATCCCTGATACTGATAACATGTTCTTTCAATATCAAACTATAAATTATTAAAATGAGCTAAAACAACAAAACATTGATACACTTCATGGGTATTTAGTTGACTATATAAAAAAGAATTAAATAAAAAAAAAGAAAAAAAAGTTGTACATTGCATAATCACTATTGTTCTATTACCCAGTTCAGTACAGTTACACAGTTGAGATTATAGTAATACCCCCCCCCCCCCACGCCCCCCAATGAAAATGTGATTCTTTTCAAAATGATTCCCATGCGTCTCACTCCAGTTCTGGACACTTGAAAACACGTCATATCCTACTCCTGCTTTGTGTCCATTAACTGTCCTGCTTGTCAGATCTAATTTAATTTGGTTTTAGAATTTTATAATCCTTTTATAACAGATTCAAACTATAACTTTTATACGTGATACAAACTATAGCTGTGTGCAATCTCTTCACTTAGACCATGGGTCTTGGTGAATTGACGGGATGTGTAACCTGTGGTTCCAAAGCCACGTGGCTTGTCTGCCCCTGTTCAGGGGTTCCTATGGCTTTGTCCAGTAATGGAAGTAGCACATTACAATAAATCAAACTGAACAAAATAAACACCATGTCAAGAAAAAAAAAAAAAAACAAACTAAATAAAGAAACAAAAATTAAGACAAACTTAACCTAATGTTACTTATCAACAATGAACAAAATATCATCAACTCAAGTGATCAAAATTATTGACAAATGAAACAAAAATTACAGAGTAGTCAACTAAAAGACCAAAAACAAGAAGATGATGAAAATATAAGCTACACTACAAATAAAAAGTCACACAAAATTGAACTGAAAATTAAAAAATAATCAATAAAATAAAAAATAGTACAATTATAAAAAAAAATTCAACAAAATGACTAATTAAGCAAAATGAGAGAAAAGGAATAAAATAATATATTTTTTAAGCTAATCTTAATTGTATATTATGTGGTTCACATAGTGCTCAGATATTTATGTGGCTCTGAACACAGATTTTTTTCTTTGTGTCCAAAAATGTGTCTGTATTGGAAAGTGCAGACCCCTGACTTAGAAAAATCTGATGAAAAAAGCTAATTTTCATTGGGGGGCCTTATAATTTTGACCTGAACTGTACGTGACAGATCTTTTCAAGCATGACGTAATCAAGACTAGAGATCAACTGATTATTGGCGCCGATATTTAGAATTTTGCCGTATATCAGTATCGGTGTTTTTTTTAATCCAACGGGCCAATATCAAGCAATCAATTAAAAACTAGGTTATTTCGGCTCAGCCGCCCCTCTCTCTTCTTCTCTCTCCTGTCGCTTCTGTCTCAAGCATTGTTGTCCGCCCACGGCGCCATCTGATTGGTTAAGCAAGTCACAGTATGCGTGTAATTAAGAGAGCGCACGTAAAAAACTCAATTCACTTGTTTTCTTGTAGGGAAACACACTAAGGTGGAGGCTGATTAGTTTTTACCATTACATTAGTTGTCCGGTCTGGCTGTAAACATTAAGCAGACTATGTATTAGCAATAGGGAGAATGTATGTAATGTGGAGAATATTGTATGTTTGCGTGAAAGTCACATAAAAAACTTTACAGCTCACGAATACTACAATAACTTGTGAGTCTAGGATCCATGCACTTCTGGACCTATTTATTTTCTATTTGTTTGGTTAAATAAACATGCTTTAGGTGTTTAAACCAAGTTAAGTGTTTTGTATTCTTCAACATTTTTACGCCAATTTTTACACTTTTACTGCAAATGAATATTGGCTCCAAATATCGGTTGTCGGCCTCCTTAACTACTAATAATTGGTATCAGTACAGGCCCTGAAAAACCCACATCGGTTGATTACTAATCAAGACTTTACTTAATTTCATTAAAATGTTAAAGCATAAACATTCTACAACTGCTACATTAATGACACACACCACACACACACACACACAAGCTGAGATACAAATGAAGACAAAGTGAAGTGACACATAAACACACAGATCACTGTAGTGCATCAAGATCAGAGCAGCTGCTTGCTAAACTGACAAGACAAGATAGATTACTATACTTTCTAAGTCACTGCATGAGTCATGGTACAGAGCTGGTGTGTGTGTGTGTGAGTGTATGCGTGAGTCATCAAATCGAATATGACTCCTTGGTTGATTGTTCTGAAAGGAAAGAGAGTGAAAGGTGGTACTGAATGAGAAAATATCCATTAATGATTGTTGGTCTTTGTATTGTTGTCAAATAACCAGTTAATTAAAAAGAAAGAAATGTGTTCATGGCAATGCAACACTACCCAGGATTTCTCATTGTTCTTTCCTTTTGTCATCACAGTCTTTTCCTGTTACCACAGTGTGTGACCCATATCCACCTCTCTGAGAGACAAAAATGTCACAAAGCAAAAGCTATCAGCTAAATGCACAAGAAAGCATATAAACAAAAGGCTGAAAAAATCCTGGACAGTGCAGTGTGGCTGAAGTTCTTCTAGGAAAAATATACCAACTACAAAACAAGAATCATCCATGCACTCAAATGCATGAAACATGAACACAAACTGCCAAGGAATAAAATGAAATTGAAGCACAAACTTAAATGTTGCACTACTAAACCCCATTTGAACCAGTCATCACAAAACAGTGATACAATGCGGGATATGTGCTGTGAGTGAAAAAGACTGGATTTTGCCTGATAGCAGTTTACCTAGTGAGATCAAACACTGTGTCTGCACACAGATGTGCTTGTCTGGGAATCCAACTGTGTTGACATATGGTCTTGTAAGATATGATGCAGCTTGGCCACCAGCCATGGAACTGTGGGAAATGCAGTCCAATAAATCTGGAGGTGACTTTTAACCCTAGGTGACAGAAAAAAAAAGAATACTAAAATGCAACTGGACCATAATTCAGTCCTAATACAGGCTCTGTTGCTGTACAGTAAATCTAATCATCTAATCACTGATACTGGTTCACTACTGTAACACAATTATTTCCACATCCAGCTGGGCGTTTTTATTTGCCAATATCCAATATCTCATAGAAAGAAAGTTGTTTCTGGAAAGCATAGAGCTGAAGTATTCAGCCTTTTTGTCTACTTGTCTAGCTATCGCCCTCTGTGTTGAATTTGTTGTGTTGCTCCTATCAGAACCAAACACACCACTCTATCTCCCTGCAGAGTGCTGGAAAAGCCCCATTTGTGAACATGCAAGTGTTTGTGCATGTTTGTTGAGAAGTGCTCCATCATTCCTGGTTAATGTCCAGCGGAGCGAGACCGGAGCATGACACAGAAAATAGAGAATCAGACATAGAATGAGAAAAAACTAACATGCATGATGTGTGTGTGTGGGGGGGGGTCAGGGAAGAAAAGAGACTGATATCTAGGTTTGAATCCATACCTTTAAGAGCACTGTAAGTGATAGGGCCATTATTTATAATGGCAAGTCAATATTTCCATGGGCACACAAAATATTTTTATTACCGTATTTTCCGGATTAAAAGTCGCGTTTTTTGGCATAGTCTGGCGAGGGGAGTGGCAAATACATCGGAGCGACTTGTATTTTGAATACATTCGACTATAGGGTGTTTGTTACACTGACAGCCGCTGGAGGAGACGAGCCACCAGCTCTCCCCTCTGGCGACCCGCGCATTTGACACGCGTTCCCTGAACAGATGCGACCTGTTCTGCAGAGCAACTAATACACGTTTTTTTCTTCTTCATTATGGATTTTTTGGCTCGTGCGACTAACATACCGGAGCGACATATCACCCGGAAAATATGGTACATGCACTAATGTGTGTATATTAAAACTGAGGTTTCCAGTATAAGCTAAACTAAACAGAGTGGACTGTCTGATCTAATTTGTCACTTTATCAACTGTGGAATAAAAAGATTGACGCTGATGAGTCGATAAAAGGATAGAATCCAAGAGCAGCAGAGCATTTTATAAAACTGGAGCTGGAATGAAAAAAATGAATTACACACTCAGGAAAAAAAAAAATTAACTGTTACTGTTCTGTAAAACACTTGGTAAGTCCACTTTAATATGAAACTGTATTTGCTTCTTTTTGTCTAATTTTTGTTGTTGTTTTTTGACTTTTTGACTGTGTTTTGTGAGAAGCCTGAATTTATTTTGATTTACTTTCATTCATTTCTTATTTTACATTAGACATTCGATCGCCTTACAGCATTTGGTCCACACTGAGATAAGACTGGAACTGGACCTTATGACATCTGATTTAATTTGTGACAAAATGTGTCAAATTTGCAGCCACTTTAGAATCCAGCCATAAGTGACAAAATCAACTAAAATAAAACTAAATAACTGCAAAAATGGACAAAACAAGAAGCAAAATGAATCAAGAATGAATACATAATCAGGAAAATAATCAAGATTAGCAGTAAAATGAACAAAATAATGAGGCAAATGAATGATGATAACAGCAATTGTTGTCCGTAAAAGAAACATTGACAATTGTCTTTATTGCTGAGCCTTTGCAGTGGCTGTGAAACTCTGAAGTAGTCTACCACTTGCAGTTAGCTCAGCTGAGTCTGACAGCCTTTTTAAATTACTGATAACCAATTCATTTCTTTGGCTGTTTCTCTCCTGTATGCCTGATTGTGTCATTGTGTAAGCATGGCTTGTTTGTAACATTGTATGCTGTACAGTTGAGGTCAAAATTATTCACCCCCTTTGGAAAACTGGTTCGTTTCAAAATGTTTCCCATGCTTCTCACTACAGTTTTGGATATTTGGAAACACTTGGATAACTTATATATCCTTCTCCTGCTTTGTGCCCATCAACAATCCTTCTTCTCAGATCTAAAACTCATTTATTTTGTTTGTGTCATGATGCTTTTACAAGTGATGGCTCAAATCCTTTCTGGAGAGAATATTGGACAGATGTTCAGTTTTAACTTCAGTTCATGCATTTAGACTCAGTCAAAGACTGGTGGTTTCTACTATGCCTGAATAAAAAGGTCAGTTCTTCTGGGGTTTATTAATATTGACCATGGCTCATTTTGTTGTCCTAAAATAATCATCAACTTACTGTTTTTAAATGACACTAGTATGCTTTGAAACGGTACAAAATCAGGAATCTGTGGCAACAAGAGTCAATTCACTGCAATTCAAGTAATTTAATTTCAATTCACTTCAATTAAAGTCAGTACAGGTCAGTTCAAATCAAGCCTTTATTATATATTTATTGTATATAATATAAATAATATACTATATACTATATATACGTAGAATGAAATTGAAAGTACTGCAGCTGAAGGTGCATTTCAAATAAAAGCACAGACACAAGAAACAGAATAAAAACAACAATAAATAAACACTGCTTTGGTCTGTGCAGTGCACATGGACACAGTAAGTATATATATTTTTTAAATTGACACACTGAATTCATGCAACTATTTGATTTTTTTGCACATGATAGATGGAAGCATGTGTCCATGTCTGCAGGACCAAACAAATATAACAGCTTGAAGTGAAGGGTGTGAGTGTTATGAAAGCGCATGACAGGTCTTTGAATGAAGTCAAAATGCAGCATCGTGCCCTGGACCTTCCAAAGCCTTAATGATAAAATATGATTAAGAGAAGAAAGCTTGTGTAGCTCTCCTACTGGGTGCCATAGCAGTGCCACCATGACACCCAAACAGGATTAGCCGCTAACACCCACTCCCCTGCTGTTACCATAGTAGCACTGTAGAGACAACGACCCACGAGCTATAAAAAGACAAACCCAACTTCCAGAAAGCAAAAAGTGAAATAGAAAAGAAAGTAATTAAGATAAGAGGAGGGGGAGGGGGAGAAAGGTTACCAACTTGTCTTTTGTTGGTATTTAACATATTTGATTTGACTAAAGCACTTTTTAGCTGACAGGTCAAAAGGAGAAAGTGCATTAAAGGAGAGATAGAAGAAGAGAGCTGAGGAGGACTATTAAAAAGGCTAAAAGGGTTATTAATCAGGTTGGATGAGACCAAAATTCATTCTTCTCTTTCTTCCTTCACTGGTGAAACCTCAGTGGATTTGTCCTCACCTTGTTCTTTCCAACCTTTGAATTCTTTTTCTCTCACCTCTTTGGTGTGTGGAACTCCTGTACTAATTCCAAACTAATGAGAACATCTGTTTATTGTCTCTTAATTTGTGCTCCGTTCCGACCTGCCATAGACGTCTTTGACCTTGGATTATCAAGACATCAATTGGATATTTTGAAGACTGATGTCTGATCAGTCAACAATCTAATAGAAATGTAATTACATTTCAAATATGCAAAGCAACAACGGATGGCTGGATATTTATATCTTCAATATTAATGTACAATTTTGAAAATAATAAAAACTAGAGGGTTCTCAGAGAGCGCATACTTCCGCCAAGGCTGCTGTTCACCTAAACTGTTATTTTTTGACCAGTCAAGGAAGTTATGTGATCACATTGGTTTGTCTGTTTGTTTGTCCGTTGGTCAGTTTGTCCATTTGTCCATTTGTCTATCTGTTAGCAGGATTACGCAAAAACTACTGGCTAGATTTTGATGAATGGCCCTGGGCTCATCCTTGGCCCAAGGGCTACCTTTGGTGAAAATGTTATCAAAATCTGTCAAGTAATTTTTGCGTGATCCTGCTAATAAACAGATAAACAAAGAGACAAGCCAACTTGATCACATAACTTCCTTGGCAGAGGTAATAAAGAAAAAACACTAAAGGAGAAGGTCTGTCTTGACTAACAGTCTGGAAGTGCAAAACCAACAAAACTAATTCCAAAAGTAAAGACATTTGCAATATTACATCCAACTACAAGATAGCAAATGCAACAAAACACCCCAAAAATGCTAAAAATGTTTAGAATTAAAGTGAAAACTATAGTAAAATGCCACATGTACATGTCCTTAATACGTTTAACAGGGTTATTGCACATTGGGCAAAGCAACTTTTTGTCCTATTACACATGAAGCTGAGTAAAAAAGTAGCACAAACCCTCTCATAAATGCTCAAGGACAGGGTGACCCATGTCATTAGGATGCAACCTAGTTTGGGCAGCACATAAACCACAGATATAGTGACCATGGTCCAAAGTTATTTTAAATTCACACAACTCCCCCATTCATGTCCGTAAGTATTTCACAAACTTAGTGAAAATGCAGGAATCCAGGCAGCGCCTAAACCCTGTGAACACTTTGAAGAATGAAGAATGCAGAAACCGTGTGTGTGATTCACAGGGCTGGAGAGTTTGGAGAGTTTCACGATACGATCAAAAGATGTGGAGTGAGGATAAAGGGAAAATGCAAGAGGCAGAGCGGAGTGAACCTGCGAAGCATCACATTAGTTCAGGCAGAGCACTAAAGTCACACGCACCATCAGCTGATCAGTATCAGCTGACTCAGTTTATATAATATAACAAGCACTCTCTGCCTCTCTTCTCTGATCATTCATGCTGCTGCTGTGACTGGTTATGCTGACTTATTCCTCCAGCAACACCGCATCATCGTGCTATGATTCCTCTCTAAACAGACTTGTGATAGGAGCTGTTGCTTGTTACTTCCGCCACTGCTGTAAGTGAGTAAGCTTCACCTGACAACAAAAGGCAGAGCAATAGAACAATAATCATCATAGTGATACCAGTCAAATGTTTGGATTCCCCTTCTCTTTCAGTGTTTTTGTTATTTTTGTTGCTTTCAACTTTGTAATACTGAAGACAGCCAACCTGTGAAAGAACAAATATGAAATTAAACATTAAACAAATCCCAGAACAATTTTTATATTTTCAATTGTCCAAAGGCGCCACAGTTAAGTTTGATGACAGCTCTACAATCTCTGTTTCTGATGCTGGCAATTCTAATAAATGTATCCTCTTGGTCTTCCTTTTCCTGGAATGATCCTTATGAGGACCATTGGCAACTGCACTTAAGGGGGCACATTCAGAGTTTCTGAGATTGTTCAGGACTCACTGACCCACTGCAAAAAAACCCCCCAAAAACAAACAAAAAAAAAACAACTGATGATCTAAAGCACATTAAGACACAACTGTGACTGACTGACCTTCATTTCTTGAAATAATGGATGAATGGGCTGTTGTAACTCCATATGCATTCTTTGAAAGTTTGGATGTTTTCATTATTAATGTGCAATGTTGAAAATAAGAAGAACAAAGAAAAAAATGCTACAGGAAGATGTGTCCAGTCTTCTGACTGGTGTATATACTGTACATATTTTTCTTTTAATTTTACCAAGTGACCAACATGGACAATATGCTCTGTTTTGGTTGTGTGTGCTGTATGTGTTTCTTAGATCAAAGGCAAAACAAATCACACACACCACCTACACTCTCCTTTCAACTCAGTGGGGAACACAATGGATGTGGCTTGTGGCCCTGTTGCATACAGCACAGACGTGGTCATCATTATCCACATGAAACACACACACATCTCAGACAGGACTCACTATCTCAGGCCACACAGAAACCCAACTCCCACATTCACATCAACATTCAGTCAGGGCAGCATAATTAAGGGATACCTCAGCGTGTGTGTGTGTGTGAATGTGAGTGTGGCTCTGTGCCAGCGCGGCAAATTAAATGATACCTCCAGTGAAGAAGAACACAGTGAACAGGAGAGAATGAGTAAAAAATGAAAAGGCAAAGAAGAAAGAGTGAGGGGCAAAGTAAAGTTATGTAGGGGGAATTGTACAGCTGAAACCTTCAATCTAGCATACATCTTTAATCTTTAATATTAGTGGTGCAGAATTTTTTTAATTTCCTAAAGCTGCTGTTGACCTTCAGAGGAGGTCATTGTCATTCATACTTTGTCAAAAGTCTCAAGGAATTTTCTTGAGGGCGTAGTGGTCGACTGCAGAGGTTGGTGCTGACTGGGGTCTTTGTAAGAACAAAAGATGTTCAGCTGGTTTGTGCTTTTACTGATTCAGCTTGTACTACAGCAGGGCAGAGGCTGTTCTTGTGTGTTTGAGTGTGCACTTGTTTTAAGGCTCAGCACAGTTTTTTTTAATGTATGTGCACACTGCACTTCTGGATGAAAGCCAACCATTCTGTGTTCATGTTTTTGTATAGAGCAGCATAATCACACTTGCATTGCTGTTTGTGTTTTTGTGTCTTTTTACCAAATTCATCACTTTATATCCCTGTTCTACATTAAAGGTTTTTCATAAGGTAACTTTGAATTCTCCACAACACACTCTGTACTTCACTTGATGGTGTGTTACTAGGAGGAGAGGACAAGATGAGGGAGGGCCCCTTAAGAATAAAAATACCTATTTTTACCCCCCAACCCTCTCCCAGCCCCCAATGTTTATTCCATAACTCTTTGCTTCTACTTTTGAAACAGGATTTGTAAAAAACCTTACAAACTAAAAAGAAACAAACAAAAAAAAATTCTTTAAAATGTGATAAAACTGCGGCTAAGCAAAAAGCAATATATTTTACTTCACATGTTAACTTAACCGTCTGGTGGCCGGGCCTATGCCCATGGGGCTCGGCCGGGCATAGCCCGAAGAAGTGACGTGGGTCCCCCCTCGC
>JAQQAE010002150.1:4385-23049 GCA_029823295.1 Pseudamia nigra
AGTTGCCAGTTCATTGCAGACAAACATTCACACCTATGGACAATGTAGAGTGACCAATTCACCTAATCCCTAGTGCATGTTTTTGGGAGGAAGCCGGAGAACCCGGAGAGAACCCACGCAGACACAGGGAGAATATGCAAATTCCACACAGAAAGGCCCCACCACCTGGTGTTAGGATCGAACCCAGGACCTTCTAGCTGTGAGGCATGAGTGCCACCCACTGCACCGCTGTGTCGCCTTAGTCTTTATAACTACAGTAGATATTTTCACAGTCTTACATCTCAACAGCTGTGTGTAAATGGTGGTTTAATTCCATTTTGATCAGAAAACTGGACTGCAATGTAAAAATCTTTCAAACTTTGGCCCCATGCTCCAAAATCAGAAGGTGTAGGACTTATGGTCTATAATCTACATGTACTTGGCATGGATTGGTTTACTGTACCTTTCAGGTGTGAAATGTTCCCCGTTTGGAAACAGGCCTAAATCAGAATATCCACTGGAATATGCTGTTGACATGTCACCTGCCACTTTCAGAATGTCATATTGTAGTCATATGCAATCTGGAAATATATACCTGTGGAACATAGTTTTATATACAGTACAGTGCAAAAGTTTAGGCACCTTAGGTTTGGAACCAGAAAACGCAGAGCTCCACCAAGGCAGCTCAGTTTGTCTTCATAGTGAAAACCGACCATTATCATTTGAACTGATGCTCATTTCCTCCACAATGTTACTGCACCAAAAGTAATATTCTTACATCTATTTGACCATCATTATTGGATTCTTTGAAAACCTACCAATAGCATCTGGAATCATGTACATATCAATATTAGTTCAACAGTTGATTATTAAAAATAATCCTTCCCGTTACATCAAATCCATGGGCACATTACTAAATCAGCAGACTTTCCACTACAGCTTGATTTCAGTTTCATGTCTATAGCTTTATTTACTACCTTACAGTAGCTATTTTTCACTCGACCCCTATAAGTATAAGCATTCTGGATCACTATATCCAGAATACTGTCCATATCTGAATCAAACTTTGTGTTTTGATAGAATTTGTTATGGTGTTGTCCTGTCTTTTTTGGCTAAATTTTCTGTGTTATTTGTGGTGTTACAAGGACAGTTGTAAAATGTATCCCTATCTCACAATGGTGAAGAATCCTTTAAAAACTTTTTGAATCCAGATGATGATCCATATCACTACCACAATCTAATCGATTTGTCCTTGTGCCATTTCTGACGGATCCTGCAAACTTCATCCAAATCCTTTCATAACTTTTTGAGTTATGTTTGGAACAAACAAGCAGATAAATAAAGTAACCCCGACAAAAACATAATCTCCTTGGTGGAGGTAATAACCTTTACGCTGAAATCAGTACGGGAGCACAACCTGCAAATACCCACCTTTGGTTTGTTGTTTTTGCAGCACTATAGCTAAAAATACAGAAAATATGTGCACAGTATAGACACATAAAAATCAAAGCTAAACAAGTAAAAATCCATATTGAATGTTAGGTCCATTCCTGTGGCAACAAATCGAACAAACAGTATTGACATGTGATGAATGAAATCATATTTTCTGTCTCAAAAAGGTCAAAACATTTTACCTGCAAATATGGGTAACACGTAAAACGGACACTTCATTGTTTATGTGTATTCTGGTTCTATTGTGATTGATTAAATGCATGTTAATGGTCATCATAACCAAAGTGCCAAAACCTTTTACACGGTACTGTGCACTGTTAGAAACAGTTGACCTTTAATATTTAATGCTGCACTTTTCTTTTAGTGTTATTATTGAGTTTATCTCCTCTGCTGTTCCTACGCTGCTGTAACATTGCAAATTTCCCTGCTGTGGGTTAAATAAAGGATTATCATCTCTTTGTTTATTCAGAATAATAGTGGAGTACTGGTGCACACGTGAATGTAGTCACTGTGGGAGAAGACTTGATTCCCCTGGTTAAATTCAGAACATCATAAACAACAGCAGTGCATCTACACACAGCTTTTAACCCCCCAAAAAATAAGCTTTCAGATGCAATCAAAAACCTCTACAGTGCATTTTAAAGGGGATACATCTGCACCGATCTGTTTACAGCTCATGGCCACAGTCCAATAAATTAAACAATAAATAGTGAAATAAATAAACTAATAAATACAGTAGTTGTATAAATAGCTGCGGTAAACACAAGTATGTTCATGGACACTTTTTGCAGACAGTTTTCCTGTACAGTCCCATACAGCAGCCGTGTGCAGGTTCATCAGTCACGCGCTCATTCGTACACATATCAGGATTAGCAGAGTCAACATAGTCATTTAAACAGGGAAGAGACTAAAAGTACATAATACATAGTTGTTTTCTGTCCCATTCACCTCGGTATGCAGCGGCTGACATACTGTACAGGTCAGAGGGGAGCACAGATGCACCCTGGCGCCGAGGCCAGGTACTCTCCTACTACGAGCAGCAAGTCTCTCCTGATGCATCATGCTTAGTTTCCGCCGAACGAATCTCCTCAAACTACATGGAATATACAGTGCATAGTTTACAAAGCCAAAACTGAAAAGAGTGTACATCATCTATACAGACAAACCTATACAAATGAAGGTTTTATTGTAAAAAAAGTTCCATTTTTTGCTGCCTATTCCGTCCTCATTTGTTCTGGTGATCGCTGCGCTTCAATTTGAACTCTTTGGGGGGGAATGATTCAATCGTATGGAGGGGATAAAAACACCCCAAAAAGTCCAATTTGCTAAAATGCACAGGATTCTTTTTACATGATGTGTCCTCGTTTTGTCTAATCGAAAAAAACATCCTACTTTTTATATAGTTATTTATATATACGTACATATTTATATATAGCTTTAATTTGTTTTTGAGTGAATTCATTTTTGGTTGCTTTGTGGAAGAAAATAAAGAAAGTGCTGACATACTGGTTTGTTCTCCAGGCTCGACGCATTCTTATTTGACATATGGAAACGGCGTTCACTCAATACCCGGTGTATGTGAAGATACGAAGACTGGCCGACGAAGAGAAAGTGCAGAAACTCAGCATCTGGTCAAAACAGAGTTAAGGAACTGGACTTTATGATATCTGATTTATTCTATCTTGAGTCAGTCATGTTGCATCTCATGGAAAATCCAGTGTCAGATCAGAAGCAGCTCTAATATGCAGAAAAAAAAAAAACCAAGGCAGACTGAGGATGAAATAAATACACAGGAATATGAAGAAAAATGACCAATATAATCCAAAAAAATAAACACAAAATGGGGAAACATGAACAAAATACCGTAACCCCAGAACTAAACAAAAATGAAAAAATAAAAACCAGAGTGACAAAAAATGAACAAGGTTAGAAGCTCAATAAAAACAACTCATCAAGAAAATGAACAAAAATGAAAAACTGAATAAAAAAAATCAGCATTAGGAAGAAAAAGGAAGAAAATAAGGAAAAAGGACCAAAATAATCAAAAAATGAAGAGAAAAAAACTAAACAAAATACACCCAAAATGAGGAATTGTGAACAAACTAATCATCAAAATGATGAAAATTAACAAAATAATCATGAAACTGAAACAAAAAATAAAAACTAAAAAGCAAAGTGAGAAGAAAATGAACAACGCAAAAAGGAATGTAAGTGCAACTAATCAAGAAAATGAACTAAATTAAAAACAAAATGAACAAAATATCAGAAAAAGTAAGAGTCTAAGGAAACATAACTAAAATAATTGAGAAAACGAACAAAATGTGAAACGAGAATGAATATAAAAATTTTTAAATACCAGAAAAGATAATGAATGAAAAATGTTTGACCACTTGTTAAGCGGCTGCACTTTGTCTCTGTAGGGCAGAATAGTGGAGCGCCTACATTAATTTAAAAGCGACATCATGCAAATGGTAATACAAGCACCACATCACAGTGCACAGTAAATCTGATTGGCCATTGGCTAAAAAGGAAAATCCAACGTGGTGGCCATTTTTCAACACGGCTGCCATCATCATGCCTCTGTTTGACCGAGCGGCTTAAAGTTTGGCACAAATGTTCAGTTGTCTGCATGGATGAAATGCAATAGTTTTGGTGGCCAAAGGTCAAGGTCACAGTGACCTCACAAAATGTTTGGCCACCAATTGAGAGAACTGAATGAACAGATTACGATACAAGCACACTTAGATGCACCTGGTTGAGATCCTGTTTTCGTATTTGACCTGATTTCTGTTTCCGTTCTGGGAAAAAACACGAATGTTTGCCAGAAAATGACTGGACTGAACTTAAATGGTCATGTGACTCACCAAAGCGGTGGGTCTGTGTTCCGAGACGCGCAACCAGTAGATACATGATGTCTTTAATTCCGTCAGCAGTGACTGGGTCTGGAATTAAAGGCGACACACTGTGAAAAACAAGATTCTGTCTATTTTCCTGCTGTTAAAATTGGGGGCTTTAAAAATAATGGTGACGCATCAAAATTCTCGCTCAAAGGAACCGTTTTCAGATAACTGGACCTGCAACAAGTCATTTGGATTTGTGATGTCACAAATATGCCATTACTGCCTTTAGGGCTCACGAAACCGACCAGAGCTACCAAAAACATCCTGATTTCAAGTGATTGGTTAACGTTTGTCCAACTGATTTTACGTGGTTTTAAATTTTTTTTTAAATTCTTTTAGGCGTATATGATGTATTTTCATATTTGCAATGTATGGGTTACAATCGTGGTCTTATTGTATTTAATGGTATGTTTCACTTGTTTTTGTTGGAGGGTACTGACATTTGGATCTCATCAGCCCGGGCCTCCTGGCTGTCCTGTATTTGGTTGTGTTGTTAGTGTTTTCTTAAAATGCTGATTAAAACTGTCCATTGAAGCATATCCATCTTTTTGCCCACAATATGACGATTTCTATAAATTTTGTGAGTGCCAGTGTTCAGTTTGATTCCAGATTTGGTCCGTATTCTGTGGTAAGCATAAACTATATATAAAGATGGACACCGATAGTTCTCAGACGAACTATTTACAAACATCACTGCCTACTCATTTTGATTGAAAATGAACTTAGATGTGAGTTTGAGTGGAACTAAGGTGGATAAAACAAAACAGTAAAGACCTCTGGCTTGAACGCACCTGTCAACCAAAGTAGCAATACGCTTAATTATACACCAATATCGGCATATGATCATCTAAATGAGCAAGCTATTAGAGATTCGCCCCTGCAGGACATGTTAATGTGAGTCTCTATGGGGATCGACTCACTTTTGGAGCCAACCCCCAATAGACGTTGATGATAATAAAGTTTTGACACTTGTGCATTTAATTCACTCAGCCACAGGTTGTCACTTGGTTGACAGGTACTGCGCCAATTTTGATGATTGGAGTATGACCATTTGCATGATTTTTCCTCTTAGCCGCTCCACGAGAACAGGGATAATCAATTTCAGAGTAATGTGCAGTATCAAAATACGTTTCACCTCTTTGATCCAGGCTCTGTAAAAGAAAGACATAAGGTTTTAAGCTGGAGGAGACACCCTGACACCGTTTCAGGGCTTCTTTAAAATACATAATGAACCGGAGTCAGTACATTTGGACTTCTCTTCTGTTTCCCGTCTGTGCTTCAGAATCCGGGGCTGTCGTAGCTGCTACGACTGTAGTAGGTGTGATGACTCCGGGAGCGACTCCTGCTCCGGCTCCAGCTCCTGCTTTGGCTCCTGCTCCGACTCCAGCTGCGACTCCTGCTCCGGCTCCGGCTGTGGCTTCGGTTGTGGCTCCGGCTGTGACTTCTGCTGCGGCTGTAGCTGCTGTAACTCCGGCTACGGCTGCGGCTCGACCGCAACGGGCTGCTGTCGTAGCTGGAGGATGAAGGGCTGGGCCTGTAGTAGGGAATCGGACGCTTCCGAGCACTGGATAGGAGACAGGATAGCAGGATGTTAACAGAAACAATGGAAGAAGTAAAGGTTGGTGGGTTAGTGTTAAAGGCACCGAGTTGACTCGTTAAAGAGTCAAAACATCCATTTAGAATAGATCAGTGTTAGGTTTCAGAAGTGGCAGGATCTGGAAGAGAGCAGCTATGTGTGTTAAAAAAGCTGTCTAACAACAATCATACTCACTCAAGCAGAGAAATGCAAGTCGTTAGTTTTAGATTGCCTTGTTAATAGCCACCCTGTGAATGCTCCCTGTAAGGTAATTAGCTGTTAGCTCCCAAAAGTACCTCGTCTTCGCAGCGGAGGCCCAGACCCAGAAAAATCAACAACCAACAGTGCAGGCAGAGATACCAATGCTATCAAGGTGTGTGTACTGGCTGCCAATGTAGCCATACAACTCTAAGATGTCAGTAACCCAAAATACAATTCGTTTGCATTATTTATTCATTTTGCTTTTACACTCAACTTTGAGCCGGCACACTGGACTTAGTAATCATAAAATTCAACCACTAAGACTCATTTTTCTGTTCAGTGATGCAAATAAATAAGTGTAACTTGGCATCTTAATCCAAGAGTCATAATGCGCTTTACTATTTTTTCTGCCTTTTTGGAAAAAAAGTAAATTTCACTGTTAAAATATAATTTAAATTCAAGACATACTAGTGGATCAGCCTTTACCAAAACATAGAAAAAAACAATGGGACCAGTATTATTAATTTAAGGCAGCTGTGGCTTAAGAATTAAATATTCAATTTGGTCCCTTTCTTCCAATTTTTGTTTGTCTTCTTTGTTATTTTGTTTATTTTTTGATCTGTTTATAAACTTATGCAGAAGAGGAACAAATTAATACATCAGCAATTCACCAAAACACAGAAAATCAAGTGTCAAGTGCTTAAAATTTCCTTCAGGATCCAAAAATGCCAGGCTAAAAACTTCTCCAAATGTTTACACAAACCCCATTTTTTCCACGATTTTTGTTACCTTTGTTGAATATTTTGTTTAATTTTCATTCTGTTCATAATTTTATGCAGGAAAGGCTCAAAATAGTGACGTAACAATTCACTAGAACACAGAAAATGAATTTCCAGGAATACGTGGAGTTGCCTACCTAAAAATGGCTTTGAATGTTCAAACAAAACCTTCCTTTTTTTTTTTTTTACATTTTTTCTTGAATATTTTTGTTCCATTCACAAACTCACACAAAAAAGCCAAAAAGCTTTTACACTAACAATTCAAAAGCACACAAAAAATTAAACGTTAAATGTTCAAAATTTCCACCAAGACCCAGAGATGCCTGACTAAAAATGTCCCTGAATGTTACAACAAAACCCATTTATTTCTTATTTTTGTTTCTTTTCTTAATGATGTTATTTAATTTTTGTTCCATTCATAAACACATCCCTTTTATCAATTTACCAGAGCACAGAAAATGAAGTGCCTGGTGCTTAAAATTTCCACGAGGATGCAAAGATGTCTGCTAAATGTCCCCTGAGTGTTGAAACAAAACCTACACCCGATGCACTTAAATAGACCTTGATAGCGTTGTGATCTCTGGTGGGCGAACGTTAACCACGGTGCAGCTCGGTTCAGATGTGATGTGATGTGGTTTCAGGACGGAGATGGAGGAGTAGAGAGAGGACAGAAAAACAGGAGGAGGCCAGGTTTACTCTGGGGAGCTCTGGTGGTTTTGCTTCAGGAGTCAGACTAGTAAGGTCCTGCTGCTGCACGGCAACTGTTACCACGGTAACGAGCCTGCGGCGCCGTTCAGCGCCATCCCGTCGCCTCGCCTTCAGGACCTTTAGGGCTGGAGCGAGAGATGACAAGGCACATACATTTCACCCATATCTGTTTACACTTGAATGAGAAGGTCGAGAGGTGATGTTGTGACACACAGACTTCATCTTTTACACCACCTGGGCAGTTTTTACAGGGAGGAGGGGCTTTTCGCTCCTCGTTTTAACAACTACACTGCCTTACGAAGGTAAAATACATCAAAAGTGAGTTAAAGCTTCAATTCGACCTCGTGATTTATCTTGTGTCTCTGCTCAAAATAACCAATACAAATGAAGAAGAAAATGAGTGAAACTGAATAAAATAAGAAGTGAACTATAGAAAAATGAAGAAAATTTTTTTAAAAGTCAAGAAAATTAGCAAACTACAAGCAAAATTAACAAAAAAATGGACAAAAGGAAAAATGTCACAAGCAAAGTGAGGAAAAATGAACACAAAATATAACAAGTAACAACTAAAATGAAGGAGAGTGAACAAAATAAGAAGCATAACTAAAAAAAATGAGCAAAAACTGTGAAAAAAATCAGGAAAATGCACAAAATAATAAACAAAAAGTAAAAAGAGAACGTAAAAAAAAAAAACCGATTGAGCGCACCACATGGCCCAGGCTCAAATCTGGCCTGCGACCCTTTGGTACATGTCACTCCCCATAGTCCTCTCCCACCTTTCCTGTTTCTTCACTATAATTGTCAAGTAAAGGCAAAACAAAATAAGAAGCATAATGACGAAAAATGAAGAAAATAAAAACCATAATACTGTAAAAACATGAATAAAAAGTCTAAAAATAACCAAGAAAATTAACAAAACAAAAACCAAAATTTAATTAACAAGCAAATGAAGAAAAACAAACAAAAATATTTTTTTTTAAATCAAGGAAATTAAGAAAATAAGAAACAAAAATGAACACAATAGGAAGCATAAAGAAGAAAATGAACAAAAAAATGCAAAACATAAACTAGAAAACAAACAAACACAGTAAGATGCAAAATGAACAAGATAAAAAGCAAAATGATGAAAACAAACAAAAATGTAAAAAAATAAACAAAAATCAACAAAATAATGAAGGAAATAATCAAAAACGAACAAGTTCTTAGTTTCACTGTTTGTGTAGTTTGTATACTTTGCTTTTGGAGACACTTACCCGACATGAAATGCCCCTTACCCACCACCGGTACTCATTCAGCGTCACTCTGTTCAGTGTGCAGCACCTTTAAGGGCCTGACTGATGCTTTTCCTTTGCTGGTAGTTTCACATTGAACATAGAGTGGTGTTAATTTCAGCATGACTGCAGCTATAAGCAAGAATTTGGATTTATATCCTTTCCAACTATAAAACAGGTCTAGAGGCTTTAAAAATAGTTATAACTTCAAAAATATGAAAGGAGAAAAACACTCAACACTTTAAAGCTACTGTAAGTCAATCAAAGCCATAATGACAATGTGAGATAAAGTGTGTACATGAAGTCTACATGTTGGGGTCTATGGCACAGACAGTATGGTAAAATGGAGGATGTCTGTGGTATTTTGGGCTGGAACTTAAAATGCACATTCAAAAGACATGTTAGAATTAAATCCCAATGAAGTTGGGACATTGTGTAATTCAACTGGACACACCACAAAGACACAAAATATAATGTTTAAACTAGGGCTGTCAAAATTAATGCGTTAATCCGGATTAATCCATTTCCAGGATTCATTAGATTAAAATGTTTTCATGCGATTAACGTGATTAACGCACAATATATAAAGGAAAAAGTGATGAAATCTTATGTTACATTTGACCCACCTCACTGCCAACTTCTTTAGTATTTACTGCTTCTATGTCCATTTAAATGTAAAAGCATAAGTCTTTACACATTTTTGAAACAAATTATATTAGTTACTGATGAAAACAATGAACCAAGTGTAAAAAAGCAAAACCATCTCAGCAGAACATTACAGAGGTTCTGTTAAGTTCTACAAAGCAGGTGGAATTTACTTTAGTTGCACAAGTTTAAATTAGAAAAAAAAAATATATATATACAGTACCACTTATGTTACATAAAATACACATTTTAATGTAAAATAAGTAATTTAAGTCAATTGCCTATATCACCTTCTATCATGAGTGATTTTACTCCCACAAAATGAAAAACAACAAATGGGTATTAATCGTGATTAATCGTAATTAATTCAGAGTGACGCTGTGATTAATCAGATTAAACATTTTAATCGTTTGACAGCCCTAGTTTAAACTGATCAGTTTTATTTATTTTTTTGGCAAATATTCACTCATTTGAATTTGATGCTTGCAACACGTTCCAGAAAAGCTGGAACAGGGGCACGAAAAGACTGGAAAAGTTGAGGATTGAAGAAAAAACACCTCTTTGGAACATTTCACAGGTGAACAGGTTAATCAGAAACAGGTGAGTGACATGATTCGGCATAAAAGGAGCATCGTTGAAAGGCTCAGCTGTTCACACGGAAGGATGGGGTGTGATTCACAGTTTAAGAACAATGTTTTGGGTCAACATACACTGCTATCCAAACAATGTCTTTTTCATGTCTGCTCATTTCAGCAAGACAATGCCAAACAACACTGTACCTGTTACAACAGCGTGGCTTCACAGTAAAAGATGCCGGTATTAGACTGGCCTGCCTGCAATCCAGACCTGTCTCCCTCTAAATGTGTGGTGCTTTATGAAGCAGAAAATATGACAACAGGGACTCCGGACTGTTGAGCAACTGAAGATGTACATCAAGCAAGAATGGGATCCAGCTCTTCAGGAACATGTTGTAGGCATTTAATTCAAAACAAGGGAATATTTGAAAAAAACAAAACAAAAAAACTATAAAGTATAGCAGTTTAAGCATGAAATATCTTGTCTATGTAGTGTATTCAGATGAACATAGCTTGAGAAGGATTTGCACAATATTGTATTCTGTTTTTATTTACGTTTTACACAATGTCCCAACTTCATTAGAATTGGGGTTTGTACAATATGTCTGCTTTAAGACTTCATCAGATGAAAATATAGTTCAAAAAGGTTTCTTTTTCGTCTTCTACATACACAGTGCTGAATAGACAAAGTATGAGTAGGAGGTGTTTCTTTCTACCTTGACATGTTTTGACTAACACCTGCAGTCTTCATTAGAAGCTTCATCTGACTGCTGTGACAAGTCGATTATCAGCCGATCTTCCTGGGCATGGCCAGCCTGACGGACCTGACACATCCTCCACCGACCTTCCTGGCCAGACGCAAGAATATCAGCTGAAGGGACATGTCACAGCGTTTCGGTCTGCCTGACGTTTCTGTGGAAGACTGCAGGTGTCAGCCGAAACATGTCAACATGAAAAGAAGAATATCCCACTCATATGTCTTCTGTTCAAATGAAATTAGTAAGAAATATAGGTCAGAATATACTGTAGTTGTTCATCAAGCTCAAGCCTACTTGAATACCTTATCTAATGATTTTCAGTTTTGAAACATGTTGACACATGCGCTGATAAAGGAGTGATTCTGGTTTGACTATTTTTGGGTCACATTTATGGACTCTCTTTGGCTTTGCTTAGAAATACAGTGGAACCCCGGGTTACGACCCTATCGGCATCGGAATTTTTCGGGTTATAAGGAAGACATCGGGCAAATTTTGTACGAGCAAAAACTCAGGTTGCGAGTAAAATAGTTTCCGAGAGCGAGAGGAGAGTGTGCTACTCACCGAACAACTGGAAATTTGATGTGAAACTCGCGCTCCATTGTGCGATATATTTGTGCCATTTCTCACCTGAAATAGTGCTTTGTTTTGTGTTTTTTCATCATGGAACCTAAGAAGGATACTAGTGGTGAGAAGAAAACCCGTAATATGATGTTGATGCAGGTGAAACACGAGATCAGCAGAGCAGTGGAGAGGAGGATGATGAGGAGGAGGTTATGACAACAGCAGAGATTAAGGAGATGTTGTGGCACTATGGACTGTTCCAGGGGTTCATAGAAAAAAAAACACCCTGAGAAAGTGCACACTGGTCGTGTACTGTATTAGAACAAGTAAATGACACTTGCGTCACCCATTTTCGTAACATTTTAAGGAGTACGCAGAGGCAAACCTCTTTGGATGGCTGTTTTAGCAAAAGATCATTGCCTACTGAAAGTGATGACGATGATGATGATGATGATGTAAGTGTGGTGAAACAGGCCAAAACAAGTGAATAAAAATCAGAAAAGGAAAAAAAAAAAAGAATTTGTATGAGAGTTTTCTTGGGTCCTGGAACGGATTAATTGGTTTTACATGTATTCTTATGGGAAAACTGGTCCCAGGTCTCGAGTTTTCTGCTTCATGAACTTGATTCCGGAATGAATTAACCTTGTAACCTGGGTTTCCACTGTACAGCAAAGCAGGGAGGGCAAAAAAAAACAAAAAAACAGTCACCATAGACCCACTTGGTACCTGCTCCTATGTAGCAGGAAATACAAAAAAAGGCACACGGAAGTGAACCGCGCCAATACCTGCAGTAGAAAAGGGGCAAAAGAAACATCTGTTGGGAAAAGATTAAAGTGTCAAATAATAAATAATCATCCAGCTCAATATCAAAATAGTTTCAAGACACAGGAGCTTACCTTAATTCAAATATGCTTTAGGGATAAAACAAGGTTCCATGCAAATCTGCTGTCAGTATGGAGGAGCCTTACCTTGGATATAAGGTAATGTATTCAAGCACAAATCCACTAATAATCCAGTGGACTGAATTCAACACATACAAATCTATATCATAATAAAGTACGGAAGTTAAAAACAAAACTTAAAACTGAGTCATTTTAAGGATAGGCGAGAGCTGATACATACAAAATGTAATACTTAAACACGAATACATTAAATACATTATAATATATTAAACAGCACTTGATGTATCTTACTGCTGTGTTTTTTTCTTTATTTTTATTACTTTCAGCATTGTACATTAATACTGAACACATCCAAACCGTGAAAGAACACGTATGTAATTATGTAGTAAACAAAAATCTGTTAAACAATGTGGAGCATGTTTATACTGTAGATTGTCCAAAGTAGACACATTTAACTTTGATGACAGCTTTGCACACTGACAAGATTCTCATCAGATTCACCAGGTAGACTTGTAGAACAGTTTTCAATTCACGGGTGAGTTAATTTGTGCCATTTGTTGCCTTTTTCAGTTGTCTTAAGCAGAGGAAGGGTCTACAGCACTATTGGGGCCACGGTACTACAACTATTGTACAAATCCATGTTCAGGCAAGAAGCACTCTTAGGGCCCTATCTCCTGTACAGCGCATTGTTGTGATGCGGAAAGCAGATGGTGTATTCCTACCTTGCCTCAGTGAAAATGCCTACTTTCTGCCATGCGCCCACACCGCTGTGATCAAAACACGCTTTGCACACATGAGGGTGTATTGGTGTTTATATTACACACTGCCTGGCGTGTTGCTATCTTAATTTGGGGGAATATATTTTAACACATATTTTCATTTACCCCCCACTATATTTAAAATCCCTGTTAAGGGCCAACCTTCAATTTAGTAAATTTCAGGTTTATTCCTGTTTGTTCCCTTCAATTCCCATGGAAAGTTTCCAACTTTGAAAATTCCCAGAATTTTGCAACCTACAGTATACATAATGCAACAATTATATATATTTATATGATTGATGCAGGCAATATGCATTATTCCTTAAAGCAACATGGTTTGTGTGTATTTCTGCATATTTCTAAATAAATATAATTAATAATAACAACAATAATATTACTAATAAATACATAACTAAATAGAGTGTTTCAGTGCATTTCATTGTGTTGATCATTTGATCCAGCATTAACTCACACTATCAATCCG
The DNA here is from genome assembly GCA_029823295.1 of Pseudamia nigra. Taxonomy (NCBI): domain Eukaryota; kingdom Metazoa; phylum Chordata; class Actinopteri; order Kurtiformes; family Apogonidae; genus Pseudamia; species Pseudamia nigra. The sequence goes on from JAQQAE010002150.1 coordinate 17,935, forward strand.
CACTGGCCCAAGTGCATTTCAAACCTAAAGTGGGGATGATCTGAATAATGTAAGTGCAACTGAACCGGCACGTTCCCCAGCCCCGAGGCTGTGATTGGCTAAAGAAACGAATGCTCTCCTCACCGCATGACAAAAATCAGACTGAAACAAGAGAAAAATAGAATTTCAGGCAGAGGACAGGGTCTGTGCAGCTACCTCCACCAGCACACACTGACAAAGGAACAGAAGTGATGAGTGAGAGGATTATTAATGGATGAGTTTATATAATTTAGGTCATTTTAGGATAAAAGTTTACATACCTTAACTTTAAATGTGGCTGGTAGATTATAAAACATTTTCTGGGTTGTTTCACAATTTGGATGTCTCCAGTATTAATGGACAATGTTAAAAATAATTGCAATATAAAAAAAACATTAAAATAGAAGGTGACTGATAGTCCAACCTGATGTGTGCTACCTCGATGTTCCTCTGTGGAAAGTTAGCATGTCAGTGAATGACAAAATAAAGGTGTCAGTATTTCAGTATTGTGGGGGTTGATTGTCTGACCTGGTTATCCTGCGAGCCTCCATGAAGCTGGGTGAATCTCTTCTTCGTTTGCGAATCGGTGAGTAGCTTCGTGAGCGACGGCGGGCTCTGCTGTCTGTGTCGGAGCGGTTTGGACTGTCTCTCTCTCTGTAAGACACAAAGGATGCGCTGAATGAATGGAAAGTAAAATAAACCTGGAGAAACAGTCTGGAGGGAGCTGTTACCTGGAGGTGTTCTGTCTGTTGTGTGGTGACTTGGCTTTGCTCACGCCTCGGTCTCTGGATGCGGAATGCGACGACGAGCGCCCGCTGCTCCAGGAGCTGCTGCGTTGCCTCAGGTTCTGTTTGTTCCGGGACTCGTCTTTCTTCCTGCTTGATGTGTGGCGTCCTGGAGATGCTGACTGGCTCCGGTGATGTGTCTGTCCTCGACCGGAGCGGTGGTGTCGCTTGGAGGAGTGGCCAACTTTTATCCTGTGGTGATAAGGGGATGTGAGGACCAACACAGTGAAAAATCAGGGTTTCGTTTCTTTTTGGTTTAGAGAGGCTAGCGATAAGGGCAATAGCTATGGAGAAATAAACAGATGCTATATGCAGTAGATGCTTATAGATATATACATCATAGGCGACCCAGACCATCCTCTTTACCTCATTCTGTCCTAACAGAGGAGCAGCTGCAGTGGACGACTAACATCACTACACTGCTGGACTCAGTGTTTCAGAAAATCATTCATCCACACCACCTTCAACACTGCAGTCTTCTTATAGTCAACATATTTTTAGTATCTTCAGGTTGTAGATCAAATACAGTCTAAAATGTCTTGTGTGATCCGCAGCCCAAAGATACTGATTTCACTGTCACAGACGAGGAAGGAAACCACAACATATTCACATTTAAGAAGCCACAATCAGAGAACTCGGACTGGTGCAGGTGGTAGCAACTGACAGAAGCTGTCTCTCTTTCCCAGTTTTATTCTAATTTTTGCATGTACACGGCTTTTTTTATCTTATTTGTGGCATCAATTTTGGACTGATATGTAGAGAAGAATTTAATCCAGAAAGGATCTCCTGGACTGAAGGCAGAAGAAATGTGGAGCTTACTAACCAATCCCACTGGATCTGAATGTGGCTGCAGGGATGGTGTCAGAGTATAAGGCCGAGAATTCAGGTACAAGTCTTTTCTACCAGCTATACTGATGAACTCTCTACTGAACAAAGTGGATGAGTTGGAGGAACTGGTGAGGAGCCAGAAGGAGTTTTGAGAGTCTAGCTTCATGTGTTTCTGTGAACAGTGACTGACTGAACAGTGACAACTGTTAGCTGAACAGTGACTACCCAGACTGCACTGTTGAAATGTCTGGATACACTATAGTTCGATGGGAGTGAAAGGCCAAAAGGAGTGGAAAGAGGAGTAGTTGCAGTAGGCAAACAACATCACTATACTGCAGGAATGAATGTTACAGGAGATTCTGCAACATTCGAGACACGACCTGTCGTTTGCGAATGCAGGGGGTATGCACAGCTGCAAATCGCATATGAATTGAGTCTGAAATTGCACTGTGTACATTGGGTCTTAAACTCACTTAATACCCAACTTTTTATGTTATGGCAGACAAGTACTCAATTATTTGAATCGTTATTGCAGCTCCAAAGCATTTTCAAAAAACAAAAAAATTTCAAAAATAATAAAGAATAATTTGAAACTGAAAGGAATAAAAATTAATGTAGCTATTATAACAATAATTATTGTATCTGGTTGTGTACCGTTTCCACAGTAAAAGTAACGTAATGAAGCTGATAAACTGAATAATGACATTCTTTGTGCTTACTTCCTCTGGTGTCTTGAGTTCCTGCCTTTGTGTGTGTGGTTGTGCTGGGAGTGGGTTGAGTCGCTGCTGTTCGCCGGGGAGTGGGAGCTCTTATTCTGGCCTCTCTGGCTCCCCCTCCTCCCTGACATGTGGCTTACAGAGCTCCCCAAGGCTGTGTTCCTCCCGTCCACACTCCCAGCCTCTCCTGCTGCAAACGCCGGTCCCATTTGGCTCCTGCTGGGGGCGCTGTGGAGCTTGTGCTCTCTCAGCAGAGCTGACTGGATGCTTGGAGGACCAGCGGTCAGGAGACGTAGCTTCTGTAGAGAAATGATGACCAACAAAGGAGGAAAAGAAAAAAAAAAAAGAAAAAGGACAAAAAGAGCATTAGAGAGTTTCCAGGTAGGGGGTTGAGTGCTACGGTGTACTTGCCAAAAGAACGTAAACATCTAAAAGAAAAAGATCTAGGTTTTCTCCATATGGCTTATAGATAGTCCTCTATGGTGCAGCGCATGCAATACTTGGCATGCAAAACCATAATGAGTTGAAGAAATCATAGTCGCAAAACAAACAAAAAAAACTAGGAAGAGGAGGAAGAGAGGGAACAAATAAAAAGAACTGTGAACCAAATAAGTTTAAGAGCAGAGGCAGAAAGTAAAGAGCTACAGATTTTTAAGAGTAGAAAAAGAGGACTTCTTCAGATTTTTAGTAATGGTTAAAAAAATGAAACGAAACAGAAAGAGAAGACAACTTGACGGAACATCACAGAAATGGAAGGAACAAAATAAAGATCACAATTATTGAATCAATCGAATCAGAAAACAAATCGTCTGCTACTCAATTTTCTGTTTCTGGATTTTTTTTTTCCTGAAGACAATTGCTGAGATGTGAACAGCGACCCATTTTCTTTGATTTTTTTAATGGTTACTCTTGTTTAACTCCCTTCTGGTTAACATCCACTTACCAATAAAGTGGTATTCCCTCCTTTAGTAGGTAAGGTATGAAGAAAAGGGAAAAGTGGGGCAACATAAGTGCATCATTAGATTCACAAAATGCAAGAGAAAAAGACACAAAACCCTTCCCTGCCAGTGACTCATGAGACAATGCATGGAAATCAATGGAAAAGAACTCAAAAGCAAAGAGGAAAACCACAATGTGCAGGAAATACCTCACACATAGAGTAAATCCTCTGGGCCCAGTGACCTTCCCAAACATCAGAGAGCATCTGACTGGCGACAGTTTGAAGGATTTATTTATCAGTTTTACCTTTTGCAACTCCATGCATCTACCACAGGGCAGGTTTTATTTCATTTCTCCACACTTTCACAGGTTTCAGTATCGGTGTTTGTGCTCAAACGACACAGGGGTGGTCAGAAGAGTTCCGGGGGGATGTAACATAAGACTGACTCTGGTCAATTTTGTTTTTTTAATGTCATTTTCAAGAGCAAATGGACAGTTTGAGCAGCCATTTGATCAGTGCAAGGTGAGTGAAATTACTTACACCTGAAAAAATAATGATAATAGTGTGTGATGTGATTAGTTGTTTTAATGGAAAACGCTATTGTCAAATTCCCGAGGAGTTTAATAAGCTAAAGAACTGGCCTTTAATATGTTTTTCTTACTGTCACCAAATCATAATAAAAAGAAAACTGATCCTCGGAGCATTTATCTCTTTATTATTCATATCCATTGTTGTCCAAACACAGCGTTATACTTATTACCGCCAATACCGGCATTGTAATTATTTTGTTTTTACTCAATTCAGTGCCGTCATGCTTTAGAGACTCATAAGAGAAGCATTGATTCAACCACAGCTTGAAACAGTCCCCAGGAAATGCAACTGAGTGTGAGGTTCTCTGCTTTTCTGGGATTTATATTGTCGAGTTATTGTTAAAAATCAAACTTTATTGTGTAGTGCCACAGGTTGGATTGGAGTTTTCAAGTACTAGGACTTGCTGGTTCCAGTCTTTCCATGGACTTGTTGACAGTAAGAAATATGTAGAGTCATCAGGGTGTCTACAGGTGTCTTAAATGTTGTCAGTTTCACTTTTACAAGTACAGTGTAAAGGCTTTGACGTTATTAAATCATCTTAGGTCGTAAAGGTGCAGTGCGTAGGATTTAGAGCAGTGGTTCTGAACTAGTGGGTTGGGACCAAAGGGTGGGTCGTGGATTTGTTCTGAATAGGTCCAACAGTGTGTGATTAAAACAAAATCTATATATTTTATTGCTTTTAATTTCATGTCAGATTTGATCAATCAGCCATAACATTATGACCACTAACCAGTGAAATCATAATGTTTGCTATATCGTTGCAATTTTTTGTTTCAAATACATCAACTTCAAGGACTCAGAAATAATTACAGCCTAATACATGGCATTTCAACAGGTAATTTAGCATTTAAGTAATATCATTGTGACGTGTGCATTAGTTGTCTTAAATAAAGTGACAGATCCAGAATCAGGTAAATGTAAAAAATAGACGAAGTGCTCAAGATTTGTTGCTCGTTTTGTTCTTTTTCTTTACTTGATCATTTGGATAATTATTACTAATTTTGTTGCTTGTTTTGTTGGTTTTTGTCCAATTTTGTTGGTGACTTTGTTCAGGTTTGTTAACTTGCTTGATATGTTTGCTCACTCTCCGAGGCACCACTGTATATATATATATATATACAGTGGTGCCTCGGATAACGACGATAATCCGTTCCGGCATCACGGCCGTTATCGGAATCGGTCGTTGTGCGATGCAACTTTTTCCATAGGAATACATGTAAAACCAATTAATCCGTTC
>JAQQAE010002152.1:0-23044 GCA_029823295.1 Pseudamia nigra
CCCAGACCTTGGTCTGGGCAATAAAAATGACAACTGTTATTGTGATACACACTTTCCCTTTTGTCTTTTGTGCTTGTTTTGAACTCCCTTTCAGCTAAACCACTGACATTTTTTTAAATTTTCATCTGGTTATTGAAGTCCACAGTTTGCATTCATTTCAGCAAGGTGAACAAAATAAGCAGTAGATCATCCCTTGTTAAGTCTTTTACAATTAATTTAATTTCATCTTCTTGCACGTTGTGAGACACTTTTTTCCTCTTGCAACTACATTATTGTGATCCTGCTCAGTCTTTTATTAAGTATTAAAACCATCATTATTAATCAAGAATCACTCAGGTCCATAATAAATCTTCAAACCCAACTCGTTACCAGAAACAAATAATCGTTTGACATTTATCAAAATTGTCGACACTGACTGCTATGAAAATGTTTGTTAAGAGCATATTTTTGGCTATATCTGTCTTACACTGCCTGGTATAAGCTTTACGTAATTATGACTCCAATTTTAACACAGAGACAGATTATGCAAAACGCCTTTGATGTGGAATACTTTGTACAGAGCTGGCTGAAACTCAAACTCCAGTGTCTCACCTGATGTTTTGCCTCACACATCCTCTTAGGACCACGGTTCGACTCGACCGAGGAGACCCCACAGTGGCAATATGCAGAAAGTCACTGAATGTGCGCACTCCCATGGGTAACCTCCGGGCACCAGCCGCGGCTGCCATCAAACCAGCCTCTCAGGTCAAGGAAGGGAGATCCTGGCTGTGTGAAGCCGAGCCCGGGGTCAGGTCCAAAATGCAGCGGGATTCCGGGTCCCGATCCAAATCGAGTATCGCTATAACTCTGCTGAACGTAACAAGTTTTGAAAACTAATAAAAGATATTCACTGTTTGATTAGTGTCCGTTTGACGGCTTCACTGCCTGTTTGCGCGTTGACGCTACGTAACAAACGTACAGCGGTTAACGGCTAACGCTAGCAACTAGAAAAGGTTCATAACGAGTCCGAACAAACGCGACAAACAGCCGCGCCCCTGTGATTTTTCAGCAACCCATGCGTGACTCCAAATTTCAAGCCACGCCTTCACTACAAAGTTGACGACATTGTCTTGTTATTGGTTTAAAGTTTTCCAAAATACCACACAGCTCCAGACGACCTTCTGCTAAATAAAACGCCGGTGGGACAAAACGTTCCTGCCTTCGCTCCCTGAGTTTTCGGTTTAGCCAAGGGTTATGTAATTAAATACTGCCCCCTGTTGTCCTGGAGGAATGGACGCTGACGCTGACGTCAGGGATGCCGCATTCATTTGTATGATTCTGGACGTGGTTTCGTTTGGCCCTCCTGTATATTTTCAGAATTGAACAAAATTAATTTTCTTTATTTAGGCCTTTCATGCATATGTTTAACAAAGATTCAAAAACGAAGATATTTTTTAAAAAGTAAATTAACAATACATATGACAAAATGAACAAAAAATGTGCAAAGTGAACAGAAAAAGGAAATGGATGAAATAAACAACAATGAGAAAAACAACTGGAAACAAATATTCACAATACATAATATATGCATTTTTAAATGATAGCAACATGATTGCAAATGATCATCTGTACAGTCATGAGGTCTCAGCCTCAAATTGTGAAGAGTCAGTGATTATGATTGGCGCTATACAAATACAATTGAATTGAATTGAATTATTAGAATGCAGATTTACCTTGTTTTAACTTATTTTGTTCACGGACAAAATAAGCACTATGTCAACAAAATTAACAAAATAATACACAAACCCAAAATAATTTCAAATTCAACATTAACCAACAAAATGGCCAAGAAAATGAACAAAAAAATTGAACAACTGCCATTGTTTATGAAAACTAGATTTTTTTAGAGACCAAAATCTCATCATCATAATTTAAATAATTTAAATGGTGGCAAATGCATATTTTACTGACATTGAGGGACATGGACCCCCATACACTTTGAAATCTACTCCTGTGCCCTAATATGATGATGGATCAAGTTGTAAAATTGCCTCTTTACAGACAATTATTTTGCTGTGCATCTCACTTGATGCAGAACAGAATCCTTTCTGAAATACTTACTTTCTTGATCATCTGATAAAGTTGTTGTTCTTTACTGTGTTAATTTTTGCTTTTATTTTGTTCAATTTTGTCCATTTAATTTAATATTATGTTTATTACTTAGTTAATTTTGCTGGGTATTTTGGTCATTTGTGTTTCTTTTATTATTTTGTCCATTTTTTGGTCCTTGTTTTGTCATTTTAATCAATGTTATTGATGTTTTTGTCATTTTTTTATGTTTTCTTCATTATTTTATTTATTTTTGTTTATTTATTTGTTAGGTCAGCTCTGTCTCCATTGGTATTCACATTATTTTTTACATTTAAAGACTACATAAAACGTGGATTTATTTTCGTGTGAAAGAAGAGATAAGAGATAAGGCTTTTTGGGTCCCAAATCAATGCCACATTTCTCTTATGTTTTGAAGTAAAATGTTTCTGTTCTAATTTAAGATACGTTCCTTATTTTCTAACCATTTGTTGCGCCACTGTGGGCAGCGACTGCAGTTTTTCTTCCTATCACACGGTGTCGCCCTTTCGCCCTGATGAGGACAGACCGCCACGCCTGTAGGCGGACCAGCACAGTCATAGTCAGTATCGTCAGACGAGACACTGGGTACAGACAACAACAGTGACGATCAAGACCGCATTTCTGTTTGCAACCAGCAATGGGTGTAGTCTGAAAAGTGGATACAGTAGCGCACCACAATATACCTCGAAGTTTTATCCTCATGAAGGAGCTCCGTCCTGGCTGAGTTTGGGAGATGGGAGTGCTCAACATTGCAGACCAGGTACGCTGGAAGAAAGCGCTCCGTGTTTGTGCTGTGGCGCAGTCTATTTGCTGGAGTGGACCTAGTCTTGTGCGCAATCTGCTACGTCTTAGTTGCAAATTGACCTACTTTGAATGTCTAATTCACCGATGGTGCTTGTATTTTTGCATGTATGTCGACATCATCAAGCGAATACTACGCTGTTTGCATAGCTAATCAGTAGTCATACGTTTTCTGTGCTCTTGTCTAGGCCCCGCTCTGGGTCAGGGCCAGCGCTGTAGCTCAGCTAGCTGCAGCCTTTGAGGTTGTACTATTACAGAGGCCTGTAGGCCTCAGGTGAGGCGCAGTGTATTTACTGGAGACTAACAAAAATAACTACATTAGGATAATTCATGTTATAATAAATAAGCTTAATGTCGGTCAAAAATTTCACCATGGGAACATGTAATCAATTTTAATAATGCTTAATGGTAATGACGTAGACTTTATCCTCTTCATGAAAACATAGTCGGAGACGTTTATAGATCGACGTTATGGATCGTCGTTAACTTAATGTTTTACCGTAAAGGTGCATTATGTAGTGTTTAGAAACATTTGCAGAAAAGATCTATGACATGCATAGCTATATAACAGTATGATCACTAGAGAATTAAAAAAAACATTGTTTTGGTCATGTTAGGTTAAACCACTCATGTCACTGAAGGAGGGGGTCTCCTTCCACGGAGATCGCCATGTTTCTGGAGTAGCTCAGCGTAAACAATCCAAACACTCACTTTGCTGAGGTCATTCACATTTTTGCAGTATCTGTCACTGCTCCTCCAAACCCACTTATATGAATAGGGTTATGTTAGTATATTGAATAATTTGCAATATGCAACTTCCCTTCCCAACATACCACTAAATTCTTCACCCTGCACCTTTAATGTATTAGCAAGCCTGTTCTTAACAAATGATTCTGTATTGCAGCCTCCTCTGGTCCAGGCCATCTTCAATCGCAATGCTGAAGAAGTTCAATTATTATTGCACAAAAAGGAGGATGTCAATGCACTGGTATGTATGATCTGCAGCAAGTTAAAATGCAAAACAAATTAAGATTATGTTGGGACACAGTTCAGTACACATGCAAATTACTCATAGTTTCTCTCATTGCTCATATGTTTACCCCACAGGACCAAGAGCGCCGTACACCACTTCATGCTGCTGCCTGTGTGGGTGATGTCCATATTATGGACCTCCTTATTGAGTCAGGTGAGTACGCTGCATAGATTCTTTATTCCTGGCTGTGTTTAAAGGATCTGGTTCATTGGATATAATATGACATCCTTTTGACCTCACTGATGGGTACTCATCATTTGTCTATTTTGCTTTAGTGTTGCTTTTTTCTCTAATCTCTATGTGATGTCTTTGAAATTGTTGTTTTTCCCAGGTGCCAGTGTAAATGCTAAAGACCATGTGTGGTTGACCCCATTGCACAGAGCAGCTGCTTCCAGGAATGAAGTAAGTATTTATTTCCCCACTCTTGCAGTTTTAAAATATATAATTATCTTATCCATATGACTTTATGTTTAGTAACTCTGTATCTTCTTTGGATTTATGCTACAAAATGTTAGACTGGTTGAAGAAAATGCAGCACACTGCAGATATGATTATATGCTTCAAGTTTTTGTGAATTTGTCCTTCTCCCCAGAGGGCAGTGGGTCTGCTGCTGCGGCGTGGAGCAGAAGCAAATGCACGAGACAAGTTCTGGCAGACACCACTGCATGTGGCTGCTGCCAACCGTGCCACACGCTGCGCAGAGGCCCTGTTAACCCAGCTGAGCAACCTGAACATGGCAGATCGCACCGGCAGAACTGCTTTGCATCATGCGGCTCAGAGTGGGTTCCAGGAGGTGAGGCATTGTACAGAAAATAATTTGTTTTCTATAACCTTTTTTTTAATAATGAGAAACTTAAGGATATGCCGTAAATGGCCTTTTATATTTACATTTTAGATGGTAAAGCTGCTACTGAACAAAGGGGCCAACCTCAGTGCCATCGATAAGAAGGAGAGACAACCTATTCATTGTGCTGCTTACTTGGGTAAGCCAATTTCACTTTCTTGCTATATCCTGGCATAATTTCTCATTGAGACAGATGTGAAACCTCCTATTGTCGACAGTCCCTGACGTCACCGTTGGGATACTAAAGATGAATGCATCTCTCTGTTTAGTTTGCATATTCATGCCAACACTGGTTGTGTCTGAGTGCTGACCTCTCCCTATCTGTAGTTAACGATGCTTTGAATGTAACAAATGCAGTATTACACTATGTGACTGATACTGAAAGATCTTATTTTTTATGCTTCTTTTAGGGCATGTGGAGATCGTGAAATTGCTGGTGTCCCGCAGTGCAGACAAGAGCTGCAAAGATAAGCAGGGCTACACTCCTCTTCATGCTGCTGCTGCAAGTGGTCACATCGAAATTGTTAAGTACCTGCTGAGGATGGGGGCAGAGGTGAGTGATGGCTGCTGTCTTTCATCTTGAATGTCTCAGAATATGCCCAGTTGTCTTATCGTGTGAGCTGAAATCTGAAGGGCTGTGGTTAATTTTGAGGTTTTCCAGGAATTCCTCGTTCCAAGCTACATTCACAGTCTGATCTTGTGTCGTGGTGTTTTTTCTGGCAGATTGATGAGCCCAATGGCTTTGGAAACACAGCGCTCCATGTTGCTTGCTACATGGGGCAGGAGGCTGTTGCTACAGAGCTTGTGAATCATGGAGCTAATGTCAACCAGCCTAACAAGTGCGGCTACACCCCTCTGCACTTGGCTGCCGTCTCTACTAATGGTGCCCTCTGTCTGGAGTTGCTGGTCAACAATGGGGCAGATGTCAACCAGCAGGTATGACCTCATTATTTGTCATGTTCATAACTCCTCTGTTGTACATTTCAGTTATGCAATGCATTTCATATGTGTAGTTTTTGAAAAGTTGGGTATTTGGGCATAAGTTAAATATTTACACTGGTTTTCATGTGTATTTCAGATGGTTTGTAGCTGTTGTTGCTGGCTGATGCATGAGTTAGATGTGGAGAAAGAATAAAGAGGATGAACTTTAGATTTCTTTCACATTTTAATGCAAATGTGCAAGGGTAGAGAATTAAATTCACCCACGGCTACTGAATTGAGCAAAATCATCATTTTAAAGGAAATGAAAGTATTTGCATATTATTAATCAATTAGTAATTGGTTGCTTTCAAAGAATCCTGCAGATTGCAAAGTTTATTGCAGCATGTATATAAAGCTGACTTAACCTTTGTAACATAGTTTAATAACAATAATCTATACTTGATTTTTTTTTTTAATATTCTGTTCTTTTACCTCACTAGAGTAAAGAAGGGAAGAGCCCCCTGCACATGGCAGCCATTCACGGACGCTTCACACGTTCTCAGATCCTCATCCAAAATGGTGAGGATGACTCTGCAATGCTGATATAACGTGTTGATGCAGTCTTTTCTCTCCTCCTAATGCTTATTTGTTTCACTGCCACTTCCATATTTTCCATCAGGTGGGGAAATTGATTGTGTGGATAAGTATGGCAATACTCCTCTCCACGTTGCTGCTAAGTACGGCCATGAACTGCTGATCAGCACTCTGATGACCAACGGAGCAGACACGGCCAGGTATTGGAAAAGCTTTAAGTGTTATTAGTGATGAATTACAATTGTGTCATGGGATTGTATAAACAAATAAAACAGCTCAACCCATAACACAATGAATCATTGATATATATGGCACATACTGTAAGGCACATGATCTTGGCAACATTTCCAATGTCCACTATCCTTGTGTGTCTCTTCCTTGCTTTTACAGACGTGGGATCCATGGAATGTTCCCCTTGCACTTAGCTGTGCTGTACGGGTTTTCAGACTGTTGTCGCAAGTTACTCTCCTCAGGTTTGTGAATTGTTCAGTGAATGTGTGGGTTGTGGTTTAGTCCATCATTGATAGTTATGTTTAAACACACTTTGACGTGACTGTTACACCAGCTGTCCCTACTTTTATTATGCAGGTCAGCTGTATAGTATAGTTTCATCCATGAGTAAGGAGCATGTACTATCGGCTGGGTTTGACATAAACACCCCTGACAACTTTGGGAGGACCTGTCTACACGCTGCTGCCTCTGGAGGGTAAAATGCAGAATAAGATTTGGCACCAGAATATTAAAAGAACTAGAAATGCTCTGGTATTCATTCTGCTGCTTTAAACTAATGTCTGCCCATTGGTTATCTGTCTCTACAGAAATGTTGAATGTCTGAACTTGCTCTTAAGCAGTGGCACCGACTTGAATAAGAGGGACATAATGGGAAGGTAAGTTTCACTCACATGATTAACAGATTATTTAGTCTTTCATTTTGCTGCAGTTAAATTGTTGCTGTAATATCCTGATCTTTGCCTCTACCTTTAAAAATGGCACAATTCTCTCACTTTGTGTCCTTATAGGACACCGTTGCACTATGCGGCTGCTAATGGGAGGTACCAGTGCACTGTGACCCTGGTGAGCGCTGGCGCTGAGGTCAACGAGCCTGACCAGACAGGCTGTACTCCCCTGCACTACTCTGCCGCCTCCCACGCCTTCAGCAGGTTAATAACCTTGTCAGTCAACTTCTGGGCTCTGTCTAAACAGGAAAAGGAATGTCAGAAGCCAATTTAATCCATCTTACTGTTCTTTTCAGAGTTGATCGTCATTTTTCTGGGAACCATCAGAATGATGAAGATGAGGCAAAGGAATCATACTTGTGAGTGTTCTTTTTTTTTCAGTTTTGTTTTACCAATTGTCACTACTGCATTATTTAAACTTAACAACAGTTGCTTAAATCTACTGTTACTTGTAATTGAGTTGACCGTCATTACATTTTACATTAATACCAGCTGCTTGGAGCATCTTTTGGACAGTGGTGCTGATCCATCAATGGTCAACTCAAAGGGTTACAGCGCTGTTCATTATGCAGCTTACCACGGCAACAAACAGAACCTGGAGCTGGTGAGTCCTCCATATACAACTGACAGCATCTTGTCATTTTGACTGAATGTTTACACATTAGTTTGTTAATCTGTCGGACATTCTCTGAGAGTACTACGATTTCCATTTTCTTTTAATATGTTAGTTGTGGATTTTTCTGCAGCAAGTAAGGCATTGGTTAATGGGATTGATGTTAATAAATGTAGCCAATTAGATATCAAGTTGAATTATGTAATTCCTGTGTGTATAATGTTGTTCCTAAATGAATTTCCAACAAGGCTTTGTCAGTGTACACTGCTTAAGTACACCGCTGTAGTAACCACTGAAATTAAATCCATCATTGTGGTTTCTGTTGTAGCTCCTGGAGATGTCCTTTAATGCACTAGGAGACATAGAGAGCAGTATTCCAGTCAGTCCACTGCACCTTGCTGTAAGTGTTTCACAATGCGGTACCTTTCAGAAATCTACTTCTTTATCTTACTGACGTGCACTGGCTTCTCTGCTTCTGTAGGCTGATAAGGGTCACTGGCAAGCGCTGCGTGTCCTGACGGAGACTGCGGCATATGTGGATATGCAGGATGCTGCAGGGCGTTCTGTGCTCTATTTGGCTGCCCAGAAAGGCTACGCCCGCTGTGTGGAGGTGCTGTTGGCACAGGGGGCCTCTTGTCTCCTCAATGACAACCGCCTCATGTGGACTCCCATTCATGTTGCAGGTAACTTGCACTCTCTTTGAATATTTCATAGCATAGCTTTGTTTCCATTTCTTACCATCCTGGATAGAGCCTGTTTCTGTACCTGTAAAAATGTGCATTTTTAATTTACACTCTCTTTACATTGTGCTGCTCCAGCTGCCAATGGTCACTTAGATTGCCTGCGGATGATGATTGATTATGGGGAGGAGGGGGATCTCACCAATACTACGGACAAATATGGCCAGTGAGTCTCTTTCTGTGTTTGCAATAGTCATTTACCCTGAATACATTGCTTTTGTTTGTCAAACATAAAGCTTAACCACTGAACATCCAGTGGAAAAACACTTCTTTATTGCTGCTCCTGTCTTCTACAGGACCCCTCTGATGCTTGCTGTTCTGGGAGGTCATACGGATTGCGTCCACCTCCTGCTGGAGAAGGGTGCTTTGCCGGATGCAAAGGACAAGAGGGGCAGCACAGCTTTGCACAGAGGGGTTGGTCAAAACCACAAAATCTAACACAGTTCATCTACACAGAGTGTTATGATGTGCTAAAACATTCATTTTAGTTTAAATTAATTTTGTGCCAGTGGAGTAATACAATTATTTATAGTTAATTTCTAAAACCATCTTATAGATGTCATTAATGAAAACCATTCCTCAATCTAAATAGTCCTATCAAGTTCTAGTCCAATGAGTGAAGATGGTTTAACTCCTACTGGTCTTTGCAGGCGGTTTTGGGTCATGATGACTGTGTGACAGCCCTATTGGACCACAAGGCTTCTGCACTGTGTCGGGATGCCCAGGGTAGAACACCGTTGCACTACGCTGCATCTAGAGGCCACATGGAGATCCTGGCTAGTCTGGTGCAGGCCACCATGGCAACAGACCCACAAGATAAACTGCTGGACAACAAACAATACACACCATTACACTGGGCTGCTTACAAAGGTTTGTTCAGCTTGATGAACTGGAAAATGTCTAATGTCCTAACCAAACGTTGTAAATAATCAGTGTGCCATCTGCTGCGTGTAATCTTGAGTGTGTTTGGTTCCAGGGCATGAAGACTGTTTGGAGGTTTTACTTGAATCTAAAACATTTACCCATGAAGAGGGAAACCCTTTCACCCCACTGCACTGTGCTCTGTAAGTACTAATCTTGTACAGACTCTTTTCTGGAATTTCAGTTTGTCAAAACTGTCATGTGATAAAATCATTCAATTAATTGAGCTTATTTTTGGACAGGATCAATGGCCACAGCGGTGCTGCAGAGAGGCTGCTGGAATCTGCTGGGGTCCACATGATTAACACCAGAGATGCCAAAGGAAGGTGAGACTGTAGAAATAAGGACCTTTTAACTCAATGACATGGCATCAGCTGTGATTAAGAAATGCACCTTTATAACTGATCTTAATGGAATAATCGTATATGGGCTAGATGAATGTATGCATATAATAAGTATATTTTATAAACATAATATTCATACTGTATGCATGAAGTCCTGTGTATTGTACTCGCAGCCTGATGTTGCCCCTGAAGCTGGGGACACTATAATAACTGGCTGGACTTTGTCTTTGCGTGTAGGACCCCGCTGCATGCTGCTGCATTTGCTGAGGATGTTGCGGGACTTCAGCTGGTGCTTCGCCATGGAGCAGAGATCAATGCAGTGGATAAAATTGGCCGCTCTGCTCTGATGGTAGCTGCTGACAAGGGACACAGTGGCACTGTGGGTAAGTCTGTTCTGAGAAATTTTGCTAAATTTTAAATGGTGAAATGCTATCTACAGTGACACACGCAGAGTTTGATCTGTTTATTTTGTGGGATTTTTAGCGTTACATGTCACTGACCCACCCCGCTGTGTATCCCATGTGACCATTAGTAACGCAAGTAATGTCTACAGTTGCGGGATATAAAGGCCTATTTATTTTAACCAGCCATCCTCCTTCACCGGGCCAAGGCTGACCTGACACTGCTGGATGAGAATAAGAACACTGCCCTGCACCTGGCCTGCAGCAAGGTATACTGCTATTCACAAAACTGTTCATTGTCAACATTGCAAAAACAATAACTGTATTCCCATGTAAAACAAAGTCAAACCCGTGTGTAGTGAGATCTGTTGAACAGTCAGCAATCCTAACCTAGGGACTCATAAGCACCTTTTTAATTGTCTTCTTTGTTGTTTTTCAGGCTCATGAGATGTGTGCCCTGCTAATTCTAGGGGAGATCCACAGTCCCACACTAATAAATGCCACCAACAGTGCTCTGCAAATGTGAGAACCTTTGAGCATGTAACACCAGAAATGAAAGTAACAATTTTAGGCTTACTGTCCCAACTGACTTTGCTTATTTATATGCATATCTTATACTTATAAATATTCTGAAATAAGTTATGGTCCAGTTTCTTCACTTGATCCACTGAGAACAAGTCATGCTTTTTCTCAGGTTTAAGAGGGTTTGTCTTATCTTAGGATTGTAAATTATTAGCTCACAAGCAGGTCTGCCAGCTGTCTCAGACTGTCCCTCCCTCTCCGCTAGGCCCCTCCATCTTGCAGCACGTAATGGCTTGGCTACGGTGGTGCAGGCACTGCTGAGTAGAGGAGCCACTGTGCTGGCTGTGGATGAGGAAGGTGAGGCACCTGTGGCTCTTCTGGCTATTTCAGCCTATCCAGCCTGTTTACAAATGTTGGTGAATTTTCCAAATTCTTCTATTGTGGTTTTATGGGTTAGGGTTCTCTAAATTCACTCAAAATATAAAATCTTTTAAATCATTTCTTATCACCTTATATTCAAATTTTATTTCGAATTTTAAAAAAAGTACCCATTGTGTTCTTATTTATCAAATCAACCATGGTGTTGTTTCAGTATTAATGAGAAATGTAGTTATTCAGTAATCCAACCTCTGGGTGAGACAGTATTTCCATCTGTACCAGTCCAAACATTTGTACCACTGTATGGTGTATACTTTCATGCTTCCCAGCGCTATTACAGATAAAGTTACATGACTCGATGAATTGAATACTTTTTATAGACCCATACATAATTAACCTTTGTGTACAAATTAGTTTTTCTCATAATATTAACATGAATATCTGTTATATTGCAGCTTGTGATGTAGTAATGTTTGTGCATGTTATTGCCTGTAGTTGTTGGCTGTAATGAGTTAAATGTACACACAATACTTGCAGTATTTTTGTAAGGGATATTGCCTCAAGTAATATAAAGTTAACACTAACAATGGCGAATTGTCTCTCCATCAGGCCACACCCCAGCCCTGGCCTGTGCTCCCAACAAGGATGTGGCTGACTGCCTGGCTCTGATCCTCTCTACCATGAAGCCTTTCCCCCAGCGGGACCCTTCCTCCTGCTCCTGCTCTTCTCCCACCGTCTCTCCCTCCCCAGGTCTCAACTTGCTGAAGCACTGCGGCATCACCGCCGCCTGCACCCCCCTGCCCAGCAACGGCCTCCACAACGGCTACGTCAAAGACCGTCACGGTGCACCGGTTGGCCTGGACGGGTGTCTGTCTGAGTGAGGTCACGCACCCCCCCCTCAGTCAGCTGGTATCCCCATCATCACCACCAGTGGGCGACTCCCTTTAACATGGCCCAGAGGACCAGGAGAGCACCCACCCACATGTCTGTTCTCTGTGTATGTATGTGTTTGTGCGTCTGTGTGTGTGTGAGTGTTTGGTCTTCTCTTGAGGTGCAGTCAAACCTAATATGCAATTAGATCCCATTCCTCCATCTCCTAGTAGTGCTTAATATGTAGAGGCTGGTTGCTCTACAAGGTCATTCCGATGAAGTGTGGTATGTAAAACAAACAATAGCAATCTGGCCATCTCTAAACCATTTAACCCTTTAAAACCATCTCAACATAATATAACCAACATCTGAACGCATGTAAATCTCTGTAACCTCAACTGTCTTTCTCCCCATATCATTTAATATAAAAATCATATCATGTTAAATCATTTGTGGTGACCTTGTAGAGGAACATACGGCCTTCCCAAAAGAATGATCAAAGAGTTTCTTTGTTTTTGATTTTTTTTTTTTTCTTTCTTCCTTTTTTTGTTTTTACTTGTCCGTTAGCCTAGGTTTTTATGAAGGAACCACACAAGGGAAAATCTAAATTTTGCTTATGAGTGCAATGGTTGTGTACTACAGTACAATCTGAAATTTGGAAAAGGGTCACAAAGATGCTAGTTCAATAGTGTAATTTAAATGTACGGCCTTTAATTGTTTGGCATTTTAATATAATTTGGTAATGCTGCTGAATACAATAGCATGTCTCCTTACAAAGGAGGGCCATGTTTGGGTCAGCATTGTAACACCGATTTGTTCTTAATGCTGACTTGATGTTTTAAAGATGCTAAATAAGTGTTTGTTAAGCTAGAATGTTTCTAAGCATATAAGTTATGACCAAAGTTGATCAACACTACTATGGCTATAAATTATTTATTTGAGATGAACTGTACTGTATAGAGAAAGACAATAGATCTTGATATACCTCGTCAACTCGTTTAGCAGCTGCTTCATCTTCACCCAGGGTCCGTAGGCTTAACGTTCTCTTTTTGTAGGACTAGAGAACTACTGTAGGATAGCGACTGACTGAGGCCTTGTTTATTTCTAGATGAAGGCTTTACTAGTAATATCTGCCAACAACACCTCATCAAAGCATCATATATCTGAGCACATAAATGAACAAGCCATTTCAATTTATTTCCCATCTCTTAACAGTGTTTTTTGGAAGAAATTTCAGAATTCGAATGGCCTAACTATCGAAGGAGAGCAATCAGATTTGGTTTTTAGGCACATTTGTCCTTGTTGTTTCTGAAGTCGAACCAGCCATCAGCATTGTGGTTTTTACAAGCTCTGACTTGAGGAGTATTTCTTGGAGCTGGTGAACTAGTCTTAAACATCAAATAGCTTATATCTCAACTTCTCTGTGGTCAACTCTGATCAATTTGAAAAGATGAGTATTGTCTATTTTTATTGGGCAGTTTACAAGCAATATTTTCTTTTTGCCTTTTTGTGTTTAACGTTATTGAATAGACAATCACTGTCTCAAGGGCTTTTGTTTCCCTGGAATGTTTTTTTTTTGTTTTGTTTTGCTTTGTTTGGGGTTTTTTTTTTTTTTTTAATTATTATAATTTTTTTCTTGTTATTGTTTCATGAAAATTTACCTAAAGACTAAACGAATGGCTCTATGTGTGCTGGGCATTTTACTGTCAGTGTCAACACAAATGCACTGGATTGCCTTTTAGGCATCTCATGAAATGCCTTTTGACCCATGCCTTCCGTAACACATCATTTGAGTTAGATTGTGAAATGGCAGACGACAAGCCCTGAGACTGGTTCTCTTTCCATCCATTTAATAACATTGAACCACATTTGCACCGTAGTATGTAGTGTAAAAAAAAATGCCCGGCATGTAACACCTTGTTTGTCCTGGCCAGGAAGATGATATCCCTTACAGAAGCAAACAGGGCTAAGCGGAAAAGGAAAGGGAACTTTGCTTAGGCCAATACCTGTTGTATAGATTTCAGGAATAGCAGAAATCCAAATATGTGCTTTTGGTGTTCATTTTGTCGTATCGTCATCCCATTTCTTAGCATACTAAAGATGATTGTATCGGACCACTAGAGCTGTTTGTGACTTAGATGTTATATCTATGCTATTTTTTTTTTTTTTTTTTTACACCAACTGCTGGTGGTTAAATTACACTGAGGCAGATTGTTTTCATTGGCGTGATAACTTCATATCCACTGGAAATGAAGTGGCACAATTGCACACACTAGTTGACTGGATAAGAGATGAGGACCTAGACTAGGCTATGTTGTGTAATACCCCTGCAAATTTTTTTTTTTTTCCCACATTATTACTTTTTTAACTTGATATTCTAAAACTGACAAAAACTCATAGGTGTATAGATGTGTAGTTGGCATTTCAATTGACCTCTGTGACTGACTGAATTGAAATGGAAGTAATTGGTGACCCCTGGCCTTTGTTCTCTTGATCAATTTCTATTTTTCAGGAGAATGGTTACATTATCATTATTAATATTATTAGGGATAGGTACATTATTTTTGTAATCTCAGGATCTGTGCTAAAGCAGCGGGCAGAACTTATTAATCCAATCAGATTTCAGCAGGATAACTGTCTACATTTCTTTTGTTGGGATGTTCCGTTTTGAGTTTTTATTTTAATCCCACAGCACTTAATTAGATAGTCAAGCACGCACTTTAGTACATTCAGGTTCTAAGTGTGCAAAATAGAGCAGATGTAATGTATGTACTTATGTTTACATGCATGTGTGTTGCTGCTGAATACAGGAAAGTAGGGTTGCAAAATATAAGCAAAGGCTGCAACAAAATTGTACTTTAGCAATGCATTATTTAAAAAAAAAAAAAAAAAAAGAAGTCTCTGAGCACTACGGGACAGTTTCCACTGCCCACTGACTTTTTTTGTGCTATCCACTTTTGGGCAGCTGATCCAACGAAGTGACAAGGTTACCTTACCCAGCCTACTGTTAACGATACAGACTCTGGCCTACGTCACTTAAAGTCAGTCCAGTGATTGAACAGACACCTCAGGCAGGCTGCTCACAAATCCTCTGCGTACTCTCTCTGCCATCGGTAGGTGCTGTCTGACCGGTCTGTTCGGGCAGGGATTTCTTTTTTCCTCTTGTGATGTCCTTATCTAACCAGTACATGGAGCCATTGCCCCTGCAACTATACAGCATCACAGTATTCTTATACATGCTTTTTTTATTTGTGTGTACAAATGAGTGACTGCATGGAGCTAGCTCACAATTTTGATATAGAAACAATTAAAACAAATGGACATACAATATATATCTGGAGTCAGCAGTGGAAAGCAATGAAAGGTCCAATTGTAGCAATAGAGTGTGTGTGTAAAGTGTGCAGCACAAATATTGCACTGCCATCCATTTAGGCCAATTCAGTAAATCATAGCATAAATGCCAATGGAAGATTTAAATGCGGGTTAGATGTTATAATCTTTGGTCACAAATAAGGCCTGTTTGCCAAAATGAGTTGAGGTGAAAACCTCTTAGTAAAGCAGCAATGGATTTATGCATATGTTCAAGCAGTTTACAGTCTGACCATCAAATCTGAGCCATGAATTTTCTGACTGAAATGAATGTAGGGTCAGTTTAGAGCAGGACAATTTGCTTTCTCCCGACTTTAAACTGTTGCTCTTCATTTGTCTTGCATAGATATGATTATACAGGTAGCATGTAATAACCTAATTCTCTCCATATTATACCGTATGTGTAGTACATGTAGTCTTCCTGCATAGAGGGTCTGGATAACATTTTTGGCATTATTGTTGGGAGCATAGGCTTACTGTTAATATCACTCCTCTTTCTACATATTTACTTATGTGGAGTGTAGCCTACAAGGTAACACAGGACAAGAGTTTAGATGAATTTAACATTGACGTTCATCCATTCCATTGAGATTGCCTTACAGTACAGTAAAACATGAGGGACAAAAAGGTCTACAGTAGATATGAACACACATACTCGTAAATAGCCTATATTTGACAAAAATGCACCTAAGCTACACCCATTTAGTGCCATAGAAACCTTTATTTGCCTTTAGACGTGATTCATATTTACTTGGTCAGTAATTTCTTCAGACATAGGCAGATATATGACAGTTTATGTTTAACGCTGCATGTCGTTTTGCCAATTATACTAGTCAGAAAAGCTAATATAAACATTTGCATGGATCATAAGTAATTAAATGCAAGCGTTCTGTTGAAATTTGATGTTGGTAGAAGTCTTTCTTTTTTTTTTTTTTTTAATTGGACACTTTGAAGTATAGTTAGTCCCGTTGGTATTGGCAAAGCAATCCCTAGGTTGTGTGTTTGTTTAACAAGATGGTTTATAATGTGTGTTACCAGGAAAAAAAACTTTTTGATGTCCAAAAACATATGGTATATAAAGTATAGAATTGATTTGCCTCAATGGATGTCTTGGTTCTTACTTGAAGTAATGCTGATAAATGGCAAATTTCAATACAACTCTCTGATCCACTGTTGAGCCTTTTGCCTTAAAAGCTGAAAAAGGAAATTATACCTGGCAGTACCTGATAAGTTGCATCACCTGTAGAGTTATGCTACTTGGTTGGATTGCTTACGATTTTGGCTAATTTTGGTCTTGGACATCTTTTGGTGTCAAAAAGCACACAAATCAAATGAGGTAGCACATAGCTCAAGGTTGCCATGGTGCAGAGATTGTTCTGAGAGGATAGGATTTCGCCATATTAGCCACTGTGAATGAATGAATCCTGAATTCACTCGTAAACAATCAACTTTGGCGTCTCTGTTATCCAGAGCCAAATGACACTGGGGATAAAAGTGGTGTACCTCAAGAAAAAAAAATCTAAAGAAGAAAATTCTTATGAAAATGCTTGTACAGCTATGCTAACAAAGAGTAAAAAAAAAAATCTTGTGATCCATCTTGTCGTGGGTAGTGTAATTCTGCTTAAACCAGCCTAAATCAGAAATGTATCTACGCGGAAGTGTTAGATTAGTGTCGGCAGATGTCTCATGTTTCCTACCTTACAAAGGAGCAGAAAACTGCACCTTGTACTTATTATTGGACCTGCAGTTATACCTCATCAGTGATCTTTTGTGTGATGACGCTGACATTGATCCTCTGTGATTTCTTCTCGTTTTTCCTGATGCCAGTTGTGTGGATTTCTCTTGGTGTGTGAGAGTGATTTTCAATATATGCATGTCGATCCTTCACATGCACAAGTCCCTTTTTTAGTACATTTAAGATGGTCACCTTGTTTCAATGTGTTTTCTCTTCATAACAACCAACAGATGAGTCTGTTTTTTTGGTGCAAGTCATGCAGGCTGAAGCCTATTTTAAAGTGGGAAATGAAGGTAGCTACATAACTTTACCTCTGCAAGGCAAAACAATACACCTTTACATGACTATTGCTAGTTTGACCGCCTTCCCTGCCTGAACACTTGGCTATAAATTCCCCTTCCCCACCAGTAGGACCTGTGTAATATCGAGCACAGTGGTGGCATGGTGCCTTTTATTTGTTACTACCGAAAGGTACGGTCTTCCATTTGTATTTCCCAGAAGCCTTACAATGGGAAAAAGAAATCACATTGAACGTACACAACTACAGTAGATAGCCTCATATTCTCTCTAAGCATGATTATTTCAACCCTGTGATCTGAGTTTTTACAAAAAAAAAAAAAAACACCTGAATATTTCCTTCTGTATTAGTCTGGATTAAATGATGCATTTCTGCTGAGTGCTCCCACTGGGTGGCAGAATAAATTGCACATTATTGATGCAATTTTGAGGGCACATCAAACATTGCATGGATCGGGATCAATAGTTTGAAAGCACAAATCCAAAGAAGGCACCTGGGGCTCAGTTGGCTCCCCCAACACCATCGAGTGAAGGAGCCTATACACCAAATTTAGGCATAAAATCAGACTCTTCTGAGTGTAGAAACATGAGGTTTGATTGTCAGTAAGACATTAACTGTAGAAAGACCATTGTCTGGAATTTCAGAGCTGCTTCTGATTGTTCTTCTCAGCTTTTTGTTTTTCATCATCCATTAGAAACTTCACAATACAAACCAAGTTGTGAAACGATGTGGTACCTGCATTCAAGATCAAGTGATTGCAAACTGTTTGTTGTGACTGTGTTGCGAATTGATTGTGGAGATTTGTTTTGTGTTAATTAGGATAGACTGACTACAAGTAGGGTTGCAGTAGTAGTTGTGTGCAGTGTTAATAACGGTGTGATCATACTATAGAAGTGACGTAACATTTGTTGTCTTACTACGACATTAAGGCATGATGAATCATCTTCTCTCAAGCTGACCTCGTTTGAAATAGACAAAAGATAAAAGTGCAATAACCTTTTGTTTATCATTGCTTCCTCAGTTGAAAAATATTATTTAATATGCCCTTTTTTGTTAACACCAAAAGTCACTCATCTGTAGCAAATGAAGGATTTCAGTGGTCCTCTTGTTTGTATTCAGAGAGGTGGCATTTGATAGTGGAGTGTGTTATATTCCATTCTTAAAACTGTGATCAATATCCAACTTTAAAAGCTGCCTGCTCAGAAAAAGGACCGTGCACAAGTTGACTAATATATTTGAGTAGGTGAGTGTTTTTTCTTTTTCTTCTTATGGATGGACTTTGATGGTATTATAGTTTGGACGTAAACCTAATTTCTTGAATTCTGGTTTCGAGCCAGTAGACATGTTCATTTGCATGTATAGATGTATATGCATCCTTTTCCTCCTTGAATGAAATGTTTTCTCAAAAATATTTAGACCTGCTGTCAGTGATGTATGCAGATAAAAGGAGTTATGAAATGCCTTATATTTGTTTTCAATGTTAAGCATTAAGGGTTCTTACGTCTCCCTCCCTTTTCAGCGTGTAGCCTAAAGCTTGTACAGTTAAGAAACTCATGAGATTTATATCTACTGTATAGCCTATGTGTTTTCTGAATTTGTTACTTGGAGGTCCTGTGATTGTGATTTTAGAAAAACATTCCCCTTGAAAGTGCCGTTTGTTTTCACCAGCAGAGGATGTGTCTGGGGGAAAAATGTATTTCCAAGAAGGAAAAAAAAAAATGTTCTAAACACTTTTCAGTGTGTTTATTGGTGAACCTGTTGAACTGAATGACACAAAGTATTTGTGCAGGTGAAATAAGGCAGCAATCTTCTGATGGAGCACCTTATCGACTCGCTCCTTCTGTGAATCCACAGTGGAAGCCGTCTCACACCAAGCTTGATTACTCTAAAGCAGAGCCATATCAGAATTTGCCCATTAGGAGCCCCCTTGAATGTGCTAATAGGAATAGCCAACTGTAGGAAAGGATGTATACTGCATGTTCTGTGACATTTTAGTAGTGTTAGTCCCTTTCATGTTTTTTTGTTTTTATGTTTAGTCTGCTTCACTGTAGATGTTGCCACCTCATTGCAACTCACAAGCTATTAACAATCCTCTCACAACTGGACGAAAGCAGGCATTGATCTGTTGCTTAGGCAGCCTTAATTCATTACAAATTAAAAAAAATATGGGTTGCCTGTTTTTACTTTGAATGGCTTATCTGGGGAATTACAAAAGAGCCCTTTTTATGAGTGGAAGGACTCTGGATCAGGGCATGTGATGAGTTACAATCAAATAGTTTTCACAGTGCACCTTCACAAAAAAATGAAATGATTTAAAAAAAAAAAAAAAAAGTTGGCTTGTCCACCCAACATTCCAAAGTTGATTTCGTTTTCCACAGTCCTGTCCTATTGATTGAGGAAATTCTTTTTTGCTTTTGCTGGTGAATGAAGTGGGCATGTGTGTTAATGACAGGGTTCCCTATTTAGCCTAACGCTGATTACCTCATTTACAATTCTGCAAATATACTATTCTACTGTGTGTAAAGGAGTCAATGCCATCACCAGCAGTGTGGTCTACAGACCTGTGATGACAACAGGACCAACAAACTTACTCTGTTAAAATTAGCCACAATCAGATACGACCCTTATGGAAGTATAGGGTTTAGACACGGTTCAAATTTAGTTTGCAAAACACCTCAGCTGCTACACCAGTCAGCACCAGGAGCTACGAATTGCTTTGGATTTTTGAGCTCTTTATGGCTCAAATCTCACATTTTCCAATAACCAAGGTGAAAATCTCATGTTGCTGTCTCTCTGGAGTTTCAGAGTTACGTCGCTCCACAGACATTGACTGGAGTCGCACCTTGGGTACTTGCAATGTTCGAGAAGTCCATCTGAAGCCTGGTGTATCTCTCAATTATTTAAGTGAACGATCATGTTAGCATCACTTGCTGTTTTCAGTAGCATTTCTCCTACCTCTTTGTTTTGCAGCCTTGAGTATTGTTTGTCTCTCCACCTGTTTTGACAAAAAAAAATACAGTACAGGAATACAGAGTTATCATAAGCAATGTTAGTTATACATAAAAAGTGTGCTTGGTTGTGCTGTATGTGTATATGTCTATTTGACGTTGAAAAAAAAATATTTATGAGAAGCATTTATACGACAAAATACCACTGGAATGTGAAGCCAGACAATGTAATGATGCAGATTATGATGATAGTCTATCCCCTTTAACATTCAGTGGCGAATGGTCAGAGGATTCATATTTTACAAATGAATAACCATACATTGGCTTTTTTTTTTTTTTTTTCTTTTTTAAATACCATCGATTTTGGTTCTGTCTCGTGCATATACTACCCTGTCTAGCCCTATAGTGTATTTCAACGTTTACAGCTTCATTCTGGGTCTGCCATTGATTACAGTTGGAGTTCATACCACAGGTTGTCACAAGGAAGATGTAAGGTGGATTTGTAATTCTGTATAAGGGCGAGTTCGAGGCCCTCAAGCTGTATGCCTTCGAATCCATCTCACCACTCTGAACCAAATTCAGCTACATAGGCATCTGTCTCTACGCTGCCCCAACATTTCCATTCAGTTTGACTACAAGGGGTACAGGACAAGGTGAAAGGTTTGAGGTTTTTCTCCCTCCCGTCTTCTCCCCCTCCCATGCCCCTTCCAGGACAGGACCAGCCCCCCCATCCCTCCCCAACCCCCTCCCCCCGTCACCCGCTGTCTTCACCAAAACCTCAAGCCATTCATGTTTCTGTTTTTGTTTTTTTTCGACAATGCAATCCTGAAAGCACTTTGCCTTGTTATTCCTTTGTGTGAACATGTGAATGATAATTTGTTACAAAAATGTTAAATATGTAAAAGATCATTCACTGTTTTGGAAAAACCTGCATCTGTCTTTCTGACATTAAAAGAAAAAAAAAAAACAATTTAGTGACATTAAACCTGAATCTATTTTATAAAATGTTTGCTGCAGCCAATTGGTCTTGTCATTCAGTATTGTGGCTTAGGGTTGTTTGTGTTCAATAAAGTGCTATTGCTAAATATTCATGGGGTCCGAAGTCACTTTTTTGTATTCTTTCCTCACGTACACTGCCAGTCAACCATCCAGACACACCCACCCCTTTGGTGTTTTTTCCTTATTGTTAGTATTTGTATCATTGTACATTAATACTGAAGATATCCAAAGTGTTAACCCAGAATAAGTTTTTGATTGTGTAGATTTGTACAGTACCGGCAGATGTAGTGGCACTAGTAGAGCCCACCCTTCCTCTGCACAAGCGAACTGATGGTCGAAACCAGGCTTATTCAACCGTTGCCATAAAGGGCTAAGACACTGCAGGTTTTTTTCCCAGCAACTCACTAAAGCAGGTGTTTCCACTGAAGAACAATCAGTGGGAAGGAATTCTGTAAAATCGCCTGCTGAAGAGACAGGTTGGAAAGAAAAAGTTCAGTGTCGATGATTGAATACCCCTGGTCTAAGGCATCCATTCCAAAACACGGGGCTGTGGGTCACAGGAGAATTCATTTAGGTCACAAAGCACGCTTCTCAGTCAAGCAAGAGTTATGTTGAGGCTGAATATTTGTATTGTTTGTGTTTTTTAAGACATACATAGCCTCTTTAGAATGTGTCAAAATGTTCTAGATAATAAGGTAAACCATGTAATAATATAAAATAGCAGTTAAAATGGTCAAGAACATTCATTTATTCACTTACCATGATTTATAGATTCATGATTTTGATTGTGTCAGTTTGTCATTTCTACAAATTGGGTCCCTAGAAAAAAGGCCTGAAGCACATTAAGGATGCAACAAATGGCACAAATTAACTCTCGACAAGGTACGCCTGTGGTTTAAAAACCAATCCAGGTGATTGCCTCATGAATCTGATGAGAAAGCCGGGAGTGAATGAATAACAGATTTATTGTCAGCGCTTTGAGAAAACAGGTTTAAAAAGTGCTATATAAATCCAATCCATTATTATTATTATTATTATTATGTGCGTACAAAGTTGTCATCAAAGCTAAATGTGGCTACTTTTCTACTTTTTCTACAATATAAAACCGGTTCTGGACTAATACACTTTTTGTTTACTGCATAATTAACATACATGATCTTCACTGTTTGGATGTCTTCACTATTAATGTACAAAGTTGAAAATTAAAAAAATAAAAAATAAACACTGAAAGAGAAGGCTTGTCCACCAGATAAAAAAAGACTTATCTCTTTAATTCAGTACATGTTAGTGTATTTTAAACCATGGTTCCACCTGTCCTACCGGAAAAATGATTTTGATGGCAGAGGAATGACAAGTGAATCTTCTGTGCAATGTCACTAACACACAATCACACCTTAACAGTGATGATGACTCACTCTGATGCACATGGTGTTCACCAGGAAGAATTATTTGACATGCGGTGCACGTTTTTATGTTTCTTGCCCTCTTCTTCCACTACAGAGCTTTGACAGTGTGCACACTAGAAAATAATATCTACAGTAGACTCATGACTATGTTTCTTCTTCTTCTTGTCCTTTGGGCTGCTCCCCTCAGGGGTCGCCACAGCGAAATACCAATGATTCGCATGTTTGATCTGGCATAGGTTTTT
>JAQQAE010002153.1:0-23043 GCA_029823295.1 Pseudamia nigra
AACCTCCAGCAGAACCAGCGGCTCAGGGTAGGCGGCCATCTGCCTCGACCGGTTGGGGTTAGTGGACAGAGGAGCGAAAAGAAAAGAGATAGAACAACAAACATGTTATTTCATTCTAATGACACTAAAGGGATGTGACATCATTAATAGGTGACCAGATAAATGGCCGCTGTGTTATTCATATAAATGGAGACTACACAAGTCAGTGGATAACCAATATGGACCTTGCCGTTTTCATGTATTTTAAGGGGGAAATGTTATACACTGCTAGTCAAAAGTTTGGACACACTTTCTCTTTCAGTGTTTTTTCAAATTTTTATTGTTGTTGACGTACATTTATATTGAAGATATTCAAACTGAAATAACATGGATGGACTTGTGTAGTAAACAAACAAATGTTAAACATGTTTTATATTTTAGATTGTCTAAAGTAGCTACATTTAGCTTTGATGACAGCTTTGTGTTCTCTCATCAGATTCACAAGGTAGTCACCCAGAATGGCTTTCACTTCATAGGTGTACCGTCTCAAGTGATAATTTTTGCCATTTCTTGCCTTATTTATGAGCTTTAACTGATGACTTAAAACACACTAAGAACATAAGAAATGACACAAATGAACTCTTGATAAGACACAAAAGCATTCCAGGTGCGTACGTCATAAATCTGATGAGAGAATGCCATGAATGTGCAAAGCTAAATGTGGCTACTTTGGACAATTTGAAATATAAAAGATGTTCTGCGTTGTTTGAAACTTTGGTCTACTCCATAATCTCGTATGTGTTCCCTCATAGTCTGGATACTTTAGGTATTAATATCCAATATTGAAAATAATGAAAATAAAGAAAAACCACTGAAGGAGAAAATGTGTCCAAACTTTTGTCTGGTAGTGTACAGTATATTAAGGTTTATTTTTCGTCTTGATCAACTAGTAAAATAATGCTGTACTAAAATAAGTGTTTAGATAAAATAATATGATCAAAATAAACAATGGTATACTCTGGAGTACTATGTTATATTATTTTTAACAGCAATACCAAACTAGGTGCAAATATCTTTCAGCTTCACAGTTCAAAGCTGAGTGCCTTCAGACTGATACCTCCGCCCTATGTCCTCCTTCACCCCCACCTTGGGAGAGATTGAAAGAGAGAGAGTGAGAGCGTGTGTGTGTGTGAAAGAGAGAGAGGTATGAAGGGTGTTAGGAGCTCTCTATCTCAGCAGGCCCCCATGTGACAGGTCTGCCTTCTCATCAGTCACTAGGGGGAACCTACTTACCAGTCAAGTACACACAGACACACACATACACACAAACACACACGTACATACAACTGGCTAGAGAGCAGGCAGATTAACCTGAGGGACAGGAGCGAGGACGCTGCCTCTTACCGTGAAGGACAAACGCAGCACTGCATTAGAGAGGGGGAGGGGCCAGAGTCAGGAGGAAAGAAATCCCACCATATAAATATTCATGAGCCATCTCACCTGTCTGAGCGCGACTCATCTGTGAGCCTAGTTGTGAAACCCGGAGGGGGAGGGGAGGAAAGGAGGAAGGGAGGAGACAGGAAGGCAGGATGGGTGAGGGGTTGCCGTGGCAGCTGGAATCGGTAACCAATCAAACTGTAGGTACTCCTATCCTTCCTGTTCGTTAGAATAAGACGTGATGTGCTCGGAGGGCTGCTCTTTGAACCCTGAACACACCCTGATAAACTCCATCACCTGCTTCAGCACACAGACACACACACAAACCCCCACAAACTTCACACATCAGCTCCCAGGTGAGTACCACTGGGGGCGACCTGAGAGGTTTTTCACCTCGACAATGTCATTCCGGGCGTCTTGCACTGTGCTGCCTTCCTGCTGCTGTGTCTTTGATTACAGAGGCAGATGTCAGAGGAACACACTTCGATTGGCATCATCTATAAACAAAAAAAAAAAAACAGCCTCAAAACACCAGAGGAAACATCAACCATCTGCACCTATGTCCAACTGGTGGACCTACTTCTTATGCTCCTTCACCATCAAAACTGACATCTGTCCCAAGAAACACCCATGTTCATTTGTCTCAGAACAGATTGCAGAGCAGACAAAAGCTCCCAATTGTAACAGTACAGCATTCAATTCCAGCTCCACTTTCAATAGACAGCAGAAAGTGTAGCTTTCTCAGTCTTCGTGATAGGGCGAGATAAAGCAGCAAGCTTTAGGCCTAACACTGTGGTGGAACAAAAAGCTGTCCTGAAGCAGAAAGCCCATCAGCCTGTACTGAAGCTGGTTTATTCTTTTCCAGCTGAGGTAGAGAGAGATGGGGACCAATGCTTGCATGGTAATAGACAGCTTTATGAAGATGGAGTGATCCGATAAGCATCAGTGATACAAGGGCAACCAGGTACCAATACTGACACCCTCTCTCCCTCCAATCTTTTCCCCTGGAAAAAATGGAGGGGATGTGTGAGGCCTGTAACCATGGTTACCCATTAGCCCTGAGCCTAGTGACGTGGGATGAGGTTTAGAGGGAAAAGGCCAGCCGTTGTTTTGCATCAGTTCTGATAAGAGGAGGAGCTTAAGCATAAACTAGGCCTGCTGCTGCTGTTGGCTTTTTTATTCAGCCCTCATTCTGTTTGTCCCTGTTGCTGTCGATCCCACTGAGGCTTGAGCGACTCACGGCAGAACAGAGGAGAATAATTCATGTAGATGTAATAACATGCTGAAAAGGAATACTCAGACTTGCCCTCAGTGTTACTTTTAACTAAATGCAGTTGAAAGTGGAAGGGATTCTTTACCCCACCTCACTTAAGATCACCCATTCTCCTGAAGCCCCATCCCTGCCTGACAAGTTAGAAAGACCAGGAAGAGCCATGAAGTCAGTGTCCTTTGTAGGCTGTATGGATCCCTCACCCCCCACCCCATGGATCCTCTGAGGCCCATGCGTGTGATGTCCATACACTGAGCTGTCCACCCCTTTCTATTCACCTCGGTCACTCTTATCCAACCCCCTTCCTTTCCTTCCATTCCACCTTCAGTTCCCCACTCTCTCTCTCCATTAACCTACCTCCACCTTCTCTCTCGCCCCCTCTATCTGTCTGCCTGTTCCACCCACTCATTTCACCCTCTTTCTGTCAGAAACCCTCCCTTCACTTTCACTCTCTTCCATTCTTCCCCCACTCTATAATTTCACCCCATATGTCAGCATCCCCCTTGTTCTTTGTCACTCACTTTCTATACCCCACCTTCTTTTCCACCCTCTGTGAATCTCCCTCGGCCTTATCTTCCCTCTCTTACTCCTAGCCTTATTTCTCTCTGCCTGTCTGCTTTATTAAAATATTCTGAATTGAATAAGCAGCAGCAGGCTCCAGGAGCTGTCTGCTTGTGCGTCGGTCTGTCTGTCAGTCTTCCTGGGTGAGTTTCTGACAGACAAGGAGCCCTGAGGTGTCAAAACATCTTGCTGGCCATCTGACCACAGAGAGACATGAGTGCATTAGACGGTGAATCACATCTAGGCCAAATTGGAAGCAGAAGTCTATTAATTTGATTAAATCGTTGTCTTCAATCTATGAAACTTGAAAAGCTCACAGTCAGTGAGATTCAAACAGCAAACAAGGCTAAGACGAGCACATTATTTCAAAGTTGGGACAGGTGGAGTCCTAAATGTGGTCATTTATAGGCCTATTGTTAAGCAGTGTTTAATAACTCTGTCTAAATATTGGAGCAAGGCCCATTGGTAATGTTCCACCATAAAAATAAATGTGTCTGTATATTCTGCATCTATCTTTTCAAATGCCTTTTTAATGAAGTAGTTAAGCCACTCCACGATATTCCACCACATACAAACACACATTTGGCAACCACTATACAACAAAATGAGCTAAATGCACTTGGTTTTCCTATAATGATTAAACAACCTTCATTTAAACCCTGTGCATTGAAAAGCTGCTGATCCATTAATATGATTTACTGTAGCAGCTCTGGACAGCGCCATTCCACAGTAAACACTGACTTGGTGTCCTCCGGTAGGGGAGGCCTTCCTTCATCACACCCTAGGGATGACTTGTGGCAGAATAAACAGCCATTTGGACCCTTTTCTCTCTCCGCTGTGACTCTTTCCATGGAAATATGCAACTTGAATCAACGCTCTGATGACACGAAGCCATCTGTTGTTGTGTTATGTGAGTTAGGGCATGAAGTGGGGAGAAAATACACAATCACATTTTCATTTCTAAATAGAAAGTGGATACAAATCCTCACACACACACACACACACACACACACACACACACACACACACACACACACACACACACACACACACACAGTGTGTTGTGCTACTCAAAGGTGTTCTTGCAATCAAAGATTCACACAATAATGCAACACTGTGCACATGCATGCACATAAACACACACACGTACGTTTGTACCTCAACACTCCCTGGAGTCACCCATCCTGAAATAGCAGAACTGAGGCCTTTTCAGTTTTTCACTTCATAGAACAGAACTGTGGAATCAAATAAATAATAGACAAAGAAAGATGGATAGTGATAGGACGACAAGTCAATGCATCTTTTCTCTGCAACAGTGTGGCGCGCCTCTGAAGAACCTCTGAATCCCCTCCATTCTCTGCACAGTGGAGAGGACCAATAGATTAAAACTGCATGGAACACACTGCTAAAATGAATAGCGCTAAAAATACATCCTTTTCACTGAGACATGAAAGGAAACTGCCTTTCCCCTGTCCAGTATTGAGCAGCCATTGATTCCAAGACAAAGGCTACACCTCCTCAAAGAGGTAAGAAAAATAGCAATCATACAGGCAATTATTTTCAAATGTGCCTGCAGCGGCCGATAATGTCAGCGTGCCTCTCTTCCTAAATAAAGGGAGGGAAGGCTGGCGTCAAAGCTGCAGGCCCACTGCTGAAGACGAATGAGCCCATCCGCAGAATGCTTTGCTTTCATCTGGGCAGCATGACACGGTGCCCCATGCAGTGTGAGGCAGAGTCGGGCCTGGGGGACAGACGCACACAGAAAGAGAGAAGAATATGGATTCTCTATTCAGTGCTATGGAGCCAACAGCAAGGCAAAGACCTTCTAAAGACCAGTGTCCAGATTGCCAGTGGCTTTCTCTTGTAGTCCTGCCATTGACAAGAATCACTGAGGCTCCACAGCCTATAGCACAGTTCTCTCAATGGGACCGCAGCAAATAGTAGACCTCTGTAGTTGGACCATTTCTAAGGGCACAGACAGAGATTCTCTATCTCTGGGCGTGTACTTCAGACCCAGGCCTATTCATTTTGATGTGCGTGCAAGGGCAGCAGTATAGAGGAGAGGGGAATAGAAAGCTCTCTGCTGGCTCACGAACCCTCCAAACTGCTCAACTTCACTGATGCTTTCAACAGAAATCTTTACCAGGCTGGCTTCAAAGGAGAAAAATCGAGAAGAAGCAAAGCAGAGAAGGGTAAGGACTGACAAGAGGCAAATAAAGAGGTCAACCTCAGGAGAGGTCAGAGTATCAGCTGAAAACATACAGCAGAAATGCACAAAACAAGGAGATGTTTTCCTGAATACTTCTGTCCGAGCAACTATTACCATTGTTATGTGAAGCCAACCACATGGAGAATTGCTTACGCCCCAGTTTTCTAAAGTTAACCGAGAAAGGTAGGAAATGGGAGCAGTAAAGCATGGATAAAGGTAGAGAAGGATTGAGCAAACACTAGGGATGGACAAATGAATAGACGAGTAGGCAGAACATCAGAGTGAGGAGGAGAAGCTCCTCACCTCCCTTTTCCACCACTCGTGCTGCAGTGGAAAGCCCTGCGGTCCATGCCTTAAGGCCCTGAGCCCACACTTGGCCTATCAGTTTAAGATCAAAAAGAGCTCGCTTTAGCAAGACATATGGACTGAATAATGCATTTTCTTTATTTCCACAATGTTGGATGGAGTTAGTTGCAGAAAAAAGAGGCTAATGTGCATCTTACATGCTTCCATTACCATCATCGGTATGTGCATGTGCATGTGTATGCCTAATCTCTCCACAGTGTGCGTCACTGTCACCAGACAGTGAAAACAGCAGCCTGTAGAGTGCAAGAAAATGGGCTTCTGTGATGTCTCATTCGAATAGTCTGACAGCCAGGGGTGGAGGAGCAGCCTTGTAATAAATTATAAATATGAGGTGGGCACAAGTTTCCCCACAAACTGCTGAGAAAAGGTGAATCACAAAGTCAAGTTCAGTCAAAAAGAAACCAGGTTTAAAGCCTGCCAAAGGCTGGTCCCTCTGCAAAAACAAAACTTGGTTATGTCCTCTGGGAAAAGTAGCTCTGAATGTATGCACTGTGTGATAACTATTCAGCCTATGCTAAGCAGTGGTAGGTGCTATCAAGCTAGTACAATGTGGCACCGAGAGAGGGAGACAAATGCAAGTAGTCCAAGTGTAGGTGGAAAAAGATGAATCTCAGATTACTGCTGTGTGGTGTAGTCCCCACATTAGATAAATAGCTCTACCTGGGATGATTGTGCACACTACTCAGGCAGAATAATTCTGACAAATATGATGAGACAAAGCCTTTTACTGAACTGACAGTCTTTGGCTGTTTAAATTGTGCCATATCATGTCTGAGCCGACAGAGGCCATGGTCTTTGACCTGTGACACCTGACCTATTGTGGGCTATTGTCTGCAGAGGACCTCTGCTGATCATAGTATGAGAGAAAATGGGTTGACAGATTTCTGCTAATGACAACCAAGAATAAACCATTTTGAGGTATAGAAGAGCATCCTTATTGGAAATTACCACAACTTAATTTTGTTATCATTTGGTTTAAAATAAAGCTGCTCTGCATAGCTATCATACGTCAGTTACTTGAGCATTGTCTTCTAGACTTCTGTCTCCCTACACTACACCTCTGTTCAAACAGTATGTACTTTGCACAATGTAAGGGAATGAGGAAAAACTGTTAAGACAGGCTTTGGGCGTGTCAATCAAGTGATCATGTCTTTGGCCTTTTAACAGTCAAAGACAGTGTGAAGGACACCGCTGGCGTCCCACCAGGGATTAGCTTGATGCCACAGATCGACTACTTGGCTTGAACATTACATACAGGAGCACTGCCATGTCTCAGCAGGGACATATGACCTCCTTCTAAATCCTCATCACAGACAACTAATCGTTTCATCTCCAACCGTGAAGGCTCTAACAGTCAGGACTCCGTCCCCCTTTGAAGGCTGCTATAAATGCGACCCATATTTGCCTCCTAAATAACTCAAATCTTCACTCCAGAGCAACATGACACGCAAACTCAGAAATCTTACTAAAATCACTAAAGTTACACGGTTCTTGTTAAACTTTTTGCACCACCTAGTGGCGGTCTCTTTAAACTACAACGGCAGAAAGGTGAACGTAAAGTCATTTCCACACCAACGGAAAACACAGAATACACATATTCTTTAAAACGGCATGTATGTGGTGTGTAACAGCGTGCGCCATCTCTCACAGACAGAAACAGACAACAATAAGTTAACACGCGTTAAGGTCGGAAAAAAATATATATGAGAAAATTTAAGACCAAACAAGATAAACTTACCCGTCCAAGTCTTCTGTTCTGGGATAATATAATACTTATTCCCTATATGATCTGTCCCTACGTGCTCGCGGACTATTCCAAACGTCCGTCGTAACGCGGTTCTTATTCTGTTCATATTGGCATTAAACCCGCGGGGTTTGGGGGGTTTGGGGGGTCTGAGTGTTCTGGGTCTCTTGTCAGCTCTCTAGGTTGTTTATGCAAGTGTCCCTGGATTGAAAAGGGAATCAATAAACTGCTCTGTGATTGGTTGGATTCTCTTGACCAACCAATCATCGCGTTTGTCACAAGACGGAAGTTACGTTCCAACATGGACGCCCTGTGTGTTACAACTAATAGAAAGCTAATGGACGAACAATGGAAAACTGAATAAACTGAAGCGTCATCGTTGTAGCATACTTTTTTTTGTTATTGCACCGCTTAAGGAAGAATACCATGACGCACTATATGCGCACAGTGTCTGTATGGGTTACACATTTACCTCACTTCGGATAACATGATAGCCTCCGGGCTCAGTTAGCTAAGATTAGCATAGACCAAATACAGTAGAGTCCAACGACTCTGAAACCATGTTGGGTTTTCTCACAGCAAGGCAGGCTGGTCTGGATGATCCTCTACGACTGAGACGAGCAGAGTCGACGAGAAGGTGAGAGGAGTGTCGTTAGCTCAGCCAGAATGGGGGGGAAATAGGCTGATTTATTAGGCACCGTTATCATTGTAGAAGCTGTCTGTATTTGTAAGTGACTAGAGCTCAGGACATAAACATTTGCCACATAAATCTCTACACTACACTTAATTATTGTAGTTTCAACAAATGAAACAAGTAGCAACCTCTGTATTGATTATTACCCTTTTATAACTTAACAACACCATGTAGAGGTTTGCATAATATCCTTACAATATATTCACCTATTCTGCTATTGACAGCTCGGCGATATTGTGATGTTCCTTTTGTCATTTGTAGTGTTTTATATCAATTTTTGTATTGTGGCAATGTAGAAAAAGTACAAAGTTGTTTATTTGTTTAATTTTCATGACAGATCACATAGGATTAGATTACAGTATATTCAATTAAATTATATTAGAGTCAGTTTTATTGTTGGTTTGGCATCCCATCTGAAGTGCACACAGGAGTCTATAAAGTGCAGTATACTCCTGTATGAACAGCACATACACATGTCTAGAATAATCACATAGATCACTAGGATGTTCACTGATATACCGTGTCTTTATATTTCCACAGGGTTCTCAGTCTGAAGCTGAATCCTGACAGAGATGTGGACAGAGTACATGGAAATGGTATCAACACCATTGACATTGATGCAATAGAGGGCAGATAGTAAGTAAAATAGTAAACTGGAGTAAATCCCAATTTCTTAAGTAGTGGTCATATAGATATGTCTTCATTTCCACTTTACCAGAGTGACACTTTGTGTTGTAGGAAAAATGACACATATGATATCTGTTTTTTTTGTTCAGCATGCTATCTGGAGGTGCAGATGGAGTGATTGTCATTTATGACCTGGAGAATTTCAGTGGAAAACCAGAGTACACCTGCAAGGCAGTATGCACTGTAGGGAGGTAAGTGTTACAAAGTTTGAAGCCTTTATGTAAGCCTAAAAAATAACTTGTTTCCCTCATTTGCAATGATGAGGAAATATTTACAGACAAACGACATAAAGCTAAAATTGGTAATGTTAAAAATGTTGAGTGAAAATAGTTGCTACCTGAGGTGAGGTGGTTTGAGGTGGTCCAATCCAGCATTAATGTTACTTATATAGAAAGCTGAATTAGAGATGAAAAGATAAAGATGTTTATCATGCCTCTTCACTAGAAAGACCAACCATATGTGTGCCCTATGGATCTCCAGTAATGAATCTAAGATGTCAGTAATAAACTGAGTTTAGAGGTTTCATAGAAACATGTCTATATGTTATGTCCCTGTAATCTAAGACTGACAAGAACACAGCTTATATAATTTTTCCAGCAGTTTAGAGGAAAATTAAAGCCCTGCTATATAAAAGTTTTGTCATTGTTTGGCAGTTAAATTTTCAATATGATCTTTAAGTGGGAATCATTCAACCCAAATACTAGCTAACATCCAATATAGAGAATTTAGACTTTTAAAATCAACACGCTTTAGTCTAGAAAAAGCACCAACTTTGTTTTTGCCAGCATTATTTACCTATTCTGTCCACTAGAGGGCAGGCACTGAATTATTACAGTAGTTTGACATGTTAAGCTAAACACAATAAAAGCAAAATGTAGTAGTGAGAATGTGCCATTTATTCCTTAATATTATTATCATCACTTTACTTCAGACTGAGAAGATTGGTCCGTGGAACTCAAAAGAAAAACAGAGAATTCATAAATACACATACACACACATAAAAGAAATAAAAATCCATTAATAACATCAAATATTTTACATCTCACATGAAACAAAGTTATACAACGTTCATACCAAGGTTCTTAAGCCAGCGTTTCCATAAGTCAGGTGTGTTTCTGTTACACCGCAGCTTTGGACATGTTAGAGCTTTGCTTAACTTAAACAGTTTGTTGATGCATCCAAATGACACATAAATTTTTACATTAACTGTCTCAGCAGTGCTTCACAGGTTCTTTTGGAGTTGGCAAACAGCTGACTTGTACTGTGCCACCTGGGAACCTGAAGTAACAGTCTCATAGCATCATTATACACCAGTCAGTCTCCGCAGACTGCTGCTCCGGCAGCTTCACCATAGATGATCTGTACACATGGGAGAACAATAGGCTCTGAAAAAGGAACATTTTACATTAGTTGAACACATACTGTGTACTTATGTAGCAACATGTTGGCCTGAGCATATAACTTACTACAATGTCTATAAATATCTCTGTCATCATTCAGATCGTCAGTAATGAAATGACTGAGGTATTTATTTCTTTTGAAATCATAAGAGTATTACCACCCAGATTAAAAACACAAAAGTTTAGCTTACATCTAACAATCATTATTTTACTTTTCTTGGGATTAAATAAATTTAATATAATATTCATTTCCATACTCTGAACATACCTTTAATGACTGTTGCATGCCTGCACTGTATGGCCTAAGAATTACTAAATCATCAGTACACATAAGATGATTGATGATAGAATTTCCAACAACACAAACTGTTTAACAATTATTTAGCTCTTGTGAGAGGTCATCGATATTCATATTAAACATTAGTGGGGACAAGGGGACACCTTGACACACACCATTATTAACTCCAAAGGGAGCGACAGAACATTACCCCATTTGACCTGCATCAATTGATTAGCATACTAGAAAACCAGTATTCTAACAATATATTTAGGAACATCTCTACAAAGCAATTTTCCAAATAATTTTTCATGGTTGATTCAGTCAATTGCTTTACTTGCATCAATAAAACATAAAAATGCAGTGGAATTTAGACTCTGATACATTGCAACAGTTTCTTTTAAAATTAATTATTATTAATTAATCTTGTAAAGGTGAATTGTAATTTTGGGTATTAAATATACTTGAGGAAAACTTTAATTATGAATCTGTTTCTATCATAATGTGTATTTCCCTGGTGATATTTCATGGCTTCTTTCTTTTAAATTTAGGTCAAGCCAGTATGTCCATAAATTCAGCGTAGAGACAGTCCAGTGGTATCCCTACGACACAGGCATGTTTGTCTCCAGTTCTTTTGACAAGACCATGAAGGTCTGGGACACTGAGACACTGAAGGTAAGCAGTGCTGTTTATGGAGTTATTTCAACTGAATCCATAGTAATGTATATAATTAATGTAATGTATATAATTGTCATAGCACTTGCATATGACAATTATGGTACTATCACAACACAGTGATTCTGTAAAAGACACAAAAAGCAGGAATTATGTACTTATGCTCTGAATTGTGGTTTGAGTTTTGCAGAATTGGACAGCTACACTATGATATGTAGATATACAGTAAATACGAACCACACCTCTCCTTTCATGACACAGCTCTGTAACTATTATCAACACAGGCACGAGGAGTGTAAAGGTATTATACCACAATTTATAGTTAACAAGCTCCATTAATGTCATAATTCTGTAGAGTAAATATACAACTCTGGCCAGGTTCTGAAAAATTTCATGAGTTTGCAGTTGTAAAAGTTTATCTATAATACAACACATAAAAATACTTCAGTGCAAGTTAAAATTGTGTAGTCAGACATTTTACTCATTCTTCACAGGAGATGTCATTACAGCTGCAACAATCTCATTCAATCATCACACACCAGATAAGAGAGAATAAAAACAGTATCTGTACATTTAGACTAATTGACTAAAATTGAAGATTAAGCTAAAACAAACTGTACTAGACTATTATAACTAAACTATATTACACTAAAATAACAAAGGAGATAAAATAAATGATGAAACAGTGTAGAGTAAATACCCTCATCTTTGGGACACTGGTGATATCTGGTGCCAGTTTAGTAACAGTGTATTGCAAAGGGAAGCAATCTGATATATTCACATATTGGTACTTTGTTCAGCCCCTAATCTGCATGTGAAAGACTGGCTGATTAAGTAAGTAGTTGATACCGGTATTGTCATAGCTTCACCACCTTGTCCCTTTTTGCTCCTTTTACTTTCTCCCTCTTATTTTCTGCTTCATGCTTTCTACCCTTCTATGCCACATAGTCCCATATGGCAGGCCCTGAGGTGCGGTAGAGTTACACTGGCATCACAGTTACCTCAAAGGTCAGCGAAGGGACAGAAAAGAACCCTCTGACCTTTCATTTGTTTAACTATGTGTTTCTCTCTCTCTGTCTCAACCAAACACATGCACACTGACTAAATTATTTATTGCACTTGAATGTTTGCATATTAGTGTGCTCTTTGCATCGGTGTGCACATACAGTATGTGCGGTCATTTTTTCAGACAGAGGCTTCACTGTGTTTGTGTGCCTATTGGCTTAGTTCATGTCGGTGCTGGCACACACTGACAGATGGGACACAGAGAGGCTTTTTCTATTTGCTGAAGAATTTGCATTGTAACCACCACTGCTGCTCGGGTGAGCTGTCCCCTAGCTCTGAACTGCTTTGCCCTCTTTCTTTACTTTGTTTCATTTTTTCTTAACTCATTCTCTGAACCTTTTTCTTAAAATATCAGTGGGCACAAGTTAAATATAAGGCTGTGGTTTCTATATGTAAGGTCAAAGCTGGA
This sequence comes from Pseudamia nigra, assembly GCA_029823295.1. Taxonomy (NCBI): domain Eukaryota; kingdom Metazoa; phylum Chordata; class Actinopteri; order Kurtiformes; family Apogonidae; genus Pseudamia; species Pseudamia nigra. The sequence goes on from JAQQAE010002153.1 coordinate 12,774, forward strand.
TATCTTCCTAAGAATGACTTTGCCCAGTTTGCATATACAAGTAGACATTGCCCAATACATACCGATTGCTGAATCTTGTCCACGTTGATTAATGGGTACCCTCTGTTTCTGTCCTTTTGTTGCACTGGATTTCTTCAGCCTGCTGAAGTCTTTGAGTTTGAGGGCAATGTCTACACCCACCATTTGTCCCCCATTGCCAGGAAGCACAGTCTCATTGCAGGTGTGTATGTAAGCAAGTCTATATCTTTTGTTGATTTCACTGAGGCAGAAAGAACCCAGCTAAAGCATCTGGTGACATGCATGTCATAAGCACTGAACTTCAGACAAAAACATCATTAATCATCCTGCCTTTCATTAGTTTGTGTCCCAAAGCAGTGTCCTACGTGCTCCTTCATATCACAACATAAACACGAGAATTGTTTTGTACCCTAGTTTTTACCTTAAGTTATGAAGATACACAATGGCTTAAGGGATTATAAGCCTGGGTCAGAAGATCATACATGTAGCTTCAGACATTGAAGGAAACCAGGTGCTCTCTCACTAAGTTGCTGGGCAGAACCAACAGGTTTCTCATACCTGCTGAGTGTATTCATGACGGGTCATCGTCATTCACCCTGTCACATACACACTAGTCCTTTTGACACACCTGTTTCTAAGCCACTAACAATCACAGTGTCTGTTTTCTTTTTCTACGTAATCAGCCCATCCCTTGTAAAAGTGTTCCAGATGCTTGTCAAACAGGTTTTAAAACTTTAGTTTTTAAGTGTTTTAGCTAGAATGCTTTTAAGGAGAGGGTTTCCTAAAAAGCAAAACCAGTTGTTTAATTTTGCTTAATTTGTTCTATTTCGATTTAAGCAGTATGGTATCTTCTTTGCCCTAGAAAGCCCACCAACTCTAAGCTCACATTTATCAGAAGTAGTATCAGTTGTGTTTTTACCACACCTTATCAGTGAGAACCTGGGACTCCAGTTTTCAACTTTCAGAATCACCTCTCCCTAATGCACATTGCTGCAGATCGTACTCCCACAACTATTATGGTCATAAAAAATGTGATTATATTAATTAATGAGAGGGTCTTGTTTTACTGAAACTGCATGATTTCAAAATGGCCTGATCTTCAGTCTTTCAAATCATTTTTATGAATGTCACAGTTTTAAAGTCCTGCAGTGTTACCCTTAACTCTGTCTTTGCCTGTGTTTTCAGTGGGAACAAAAAACCCTAAAATCCAGCTGTGTGACATGAAGTCTGGTTCATGCATCCACGTTCTCCAGGGTTAGTGGACTCGGACACAAACACAGCCATACCTCTCACATTGCATTTCCCTCACATATGTGCACATTTGCACAAGACAAGAGAAAAACATCTTAATTTCTGCTTCAGGTCACAGAGCAGAGGTCTTGTCTGTGCGATGGTCACCCAGATATGAGTACATCCTTGCTACTGCTAGGTAGGTGATCCACTAGGCAGACATTTTGCCTTTCAGATGAGAAACCTAGTTTACCTTCAAGGCCGAATCAAAAAAATAACACCAGGTACACAAGAGTCCCATCATGTTGTTTTGCAGCAATTCATGTCTTCTCAGTTTCCTGCCATCTGGATATACTGGAGCCCTCGAGTCAAGGGTAACAGAACCATATCGCTAGTAGATCGTCACTTTGGCACTCTAGTAGCCCTGTCAGTGTAGCATATGTTAGCTACAGTGTCCATCTGTTTTATGCTACATTAGACCTGCTAATTAAGCCATTGGGATAAGCATTTTGCTGTCCCTTTGGACTTTGAGTGATTTTAAAAACAAGTGGTATGGGGGCAAAGGAGAAAGATATGGTACTCTGTTAACAAGTACCACATTTAATCCCTACAGAAAAACTGAGTTTGAAAAAACACTCGTAAGCTGATGATTGCATAGTCTGTGATACTTCCCAGTTTACTGAAAACTATTAGCTGGTATTACAAACCCAGTTTTGTTCCTATTTGCATAATGATAAAAATATTTGGATAGTGTCTAGATAGTTTACATATTTAGAAATAAAAAAACAAATAATTGCTTTATTTTCCTTCAAAGTGCAGACAGCAAGGTGAAAGTATGGGATGTGCGCCGGGCTTCTGGCAGTCTTTTCACCCTGGACCAACACAACGGAGATAAATCAAAAGCTTCCTCTGAGGCAGGTAGTGTTCCCTCTTTATTTTTTTCACTTTTGTGGAGTGTTCTGTTTTTGTCTTGAAATAGAAACACACAGACACACTGAATGGCATCAGCATAGAATGTCAAGCAGCAATAGGAGGATAATTTGCACTCTGTTTTGCCTGATTGTCTTTTCATGCTGCGCCTATGAGAATATCCAACCCCCCTCTCAGATGTTTTCCCCCTTTATTAGTTGTCTGAATTGAATGGTCAATATAATTTTTCTTTTTTGACACAAAATTACAAAGCACAACTCTTTAATATCAAAGTGAAAATAGATTTTTAGAAGGTAATTAATTAAATATATAAAATGGAAAATGACTGAAAATGTTTGCACATGCATTCACACCCTTTAAAGTGAATGACCGAATTCAGCAGAGGTTCAGCCTACTTGTTGTATAATTATTGAAAGGGAGATCATCTGAGTGCATCGAATGTGTTTTAACTAGGTGGAATAGTCAGCTGTGTCTGGAACACCTAATTCTAGTTTTATTTTAGTTTAGTTTACTTCGGTCACTTTAAACATAAAATTCAGTTACACGCATAAAGTGAAAACATTTTCAAGTGAACAACCATTGGGTTAATGCTATTTCTGCATTAGCACCAAACAACAAAAGAAATCAACAAATGAAGTGACAAAATAGGGCAGAAAAGGTATAGGTTGAAGCCATCGATTATTACACTTACCCTTTTCAAATTCATCTTCCACTCAGCTTCCTTTAAATTGATATAAAACAGTAAGATAAACATAAAAATATTTATTCACCAGACACAGGCCCTTTATCCAAAATCTCAAGCACCTTATATGTTCGCACCACAGTTCTGTATTTAACAATGATCTTTTGTTTGAATAATTTTTGAAACCTTCTGTATGTTTGACATTCTTTCATTTCTGTGTCTAATCCATTACACAGATTTACTCCATACACAGAAGTATACCTTAATTCAACATTTGTTCTGTTCTTTGTTTTTATGGCCATCCAACTCCCCCTCAGGTCATACTCTCACTCAACCTCTGGAAACAACCTCTGGATATAATCTGGTAACATCTTATTGTGCACCTTGTACATCACTGCTTGTTTAATCACTGGCGAAGCAGTATTCCTGGCATTAAATACACTATGAAGACAACTTTCCAAGCAATTCTGTAAAAAAAATATTGAAAGTATTCAGTATGTTCCCTTATGGATACAAAAGCATTTCCATGTTGCTGAATATCTGCCAGAGTTCAGTTAAAATCAAGAAACAATGAATATAATGCATGCATAAATCTGCCTAGAGCATATCATCTTCACAAACTGAGATCGTAGAGAAGGAGACTCAAGAGGGAGGACACCAACATACCTATGACGACTCTGAAGCAGTTCAAAGCTTCAGCTGCTGAGATGAAGAAAATGTACAAATAGTAACTGTCGCCAAGTTCTTTACCAGTCAAAGGTTCATGAGAAAGTGTCAAACTTTTATTAAATCTCCACTGGATTTTCCTGGAAACTAGTTCAAGTAGAAGGAGGTTCTTGAGTCTGATGAGACCAAAACTGAGCTTTCTGGCCATCACAGGCACTGTGTTTGAACACTGCACATCATGAAGAACAGACCATCTCCACTGTGCAGCATGGTGGTGACAGCGTCATGCTGTCAGGAGGCATATTTGCAGCAGGCCCTGGAAGGCTTGTAAAGGCAGAGGACATAATGAATACTGCAAAGTACAGAGAGACATTAGGGGATAACCTGATTGATTCTGGAAGAGACCTACATGTTGGGAGAATATTTAATTCCCAGGAGGACAGTGAACAGTGAAAGCTACATAGAAGAGGTTTAAAGACAACAAGGTGAATGTTCTAAGTTCAAGAGAATTTGTGGCTGGATTTGAATTGGACTGTTTTCTCTCACTCCTCAACCCACCTGACAGCCTTCAAACAGTTTTGCAAAGAAGGACGGAGAAAATTGTAGTGCCCATATGTACAAGGCTGAGTTTGCTTATTCACATAGACTGAAGGCTGTAATTGTGGCCAAAAGTTCATCTTGTAAATACACACTTGAATGGGGTGAATACATATGCAATTGCTTATTTTGCATTGGATATTTTAATAAATTGACTATGCATTATAGAAATCTGTTTTTCACTTTTACATTAAAGATTATATCTGACAAAAAATCTAAACAATAATTCACTTTATAAAAGCAATGAATGGGGAAAACATACAAGTAGGTGAATACTTTTTACGGGCATTGTGGATGTCCTCTACACTTTACCAGGTTAATGAGTCATCCATTGCTCACCATCTCACAAAAAACACCTTGAGTTATACTGGAGAAGAAACAGAGTTGCATGTAACCCCTTTTAAAACATACTGTAAAGGTAATAAATCAGAACTCCAAGAGCTCAGACTGTTCCAAACGCAGCTGCGTAACAAACCTCTGACTGATGCTGCTAATTATCACTGGTTTGGTTTGTAGGTCATAAATTCAGTGACAGTGGCAGTACAAAAAGTTGTGACAGCAGTATTTTCCTGTTTTTATCCGCAATGTCTAATAACTTTCAGGTTATGCAGGTTAACACAGAAATTTGCTTTCCTCTCTGGAGCAAAGTCAACATTCTCTAGTTACAGTATCTGTTTTTCCTGTCTGAAGTTTCGTGTTGAAACCAGCGAGTGAAGTGATGTAATTTACGAGGTCTACGTTAACCATGTTGGGTATTAATGTGGGGCAGGATTTTTTTTTTTTTTAATCAAATGCACGTAATGGGCGTTATATTTGAGAAGTTATTAGGTTGGACAAAAACATGTACTTTAAGATGGGAGAGGAACGAGGTCAAATACTAACTGCTGATGTCTCTATACACAGTGAACACAGCCCATAATGGCAGAGTGAATGGCCTGTGCTTCACTGGCGATGGCCTTTACCTCCTCACTACTGGAACTGATGACCGTATGAGACTGTGGAATAGTGCCACTGGAGAAAACACACTGGTAAGCTGAATGAGTGTTGGTGTCACATTTTCAAACTATACATACTCAGAATGGTCATTTCATATATTGTCATGGCACAAAATATTAAGCAATCTCTGTTTATAATCATGTTCAGTTCATCTGTCTGCAGTGGAGTGTTGCACTGCTTTGGATTTTTTTTTTTTTTTTTTGGATATTAGTGTTTTTCTGATAAAGACTAGAGGACGTTATTATCTATGTAACCTCATAAGCCAAGGAGTAAGTTCTGTTCAGTGCTACAACAGTTTATTCACAAAGATAAATTATAATCATCTATATACAGTATTAAATTTGAACACTGGAAAGCATGCAAATATTCCTAATAATTGTGGTCAGCTTTAGTTTCTGCTTAAAGCCTGAAAATACTAAAGACAATGTGTTGATAAGTCATTTGGCAGGTGAAATCAGCGTAACATCGATATGATGCTGTGTGATCTGGGTTCACTGAAAGCTGTGGAGACACTGTACCATATAGAGAATGCTGCTGTACAAGTTCTTGCCAGCACATCTATTTATACTGACACGTTAAAAGGTGAAACACAAAGATTTGGTCTGTCAAATAAGACATTATAACCTCCTGCTATCTGGAGTTTTTGACAGAGAGACAAATTTACTAAGGTCCATGATGTGAACGTGTTTGTTGAATTTATCGTGTATCAACAAGAAAAAGGGGCAAATAAACTATACTTCATAAGCTTGTAAAAACATAAAGGTCATATAATAACAAAGACAATCTGCAACATAGAAACACTACCTTGCAGTCACCTTTTCCAGTTTCCTCCTCTGCTACTTCATATTGCAGGTGCGGTGGTGGGCATTCTTCCATCTTCAGCCTCTTGCATCAAATTACTAGTATCTTCAAAGGGTAGATTACTTTCTGTCATGAGCACCCACTAGAGCAGTTAGGAACAAGCTGATGTCTTTATGCATGTATTTATGATTACTCGTTTTAAACAGATTTCTTTTGCGCTTTAGAATTTGATCCAGAAAGCCATATGACATTTACTGTATCAAGCAGTATTTGTACTGTACATAAACAGGCTGGCATAATTTTAATTCATTTGTCTTAAATATTTGTCCTCTAGGTGAATTACGGGAAGGTCTGTAATGAAAGCCGTAAAAGGCTGCAGTTCACAGTGTCTCGTGGCTGCAGTCCGGAATTTGTGTTTGTCCCATGTGGGAGCTCGGTCGCCGTTTACACCCTCCACACAGGAGAGCTGATCACCATGCTCAGAGGTCACTACAATAACGTCGACTGCTGCGAGTTCCACCCAGATTACCAGGTGAGGAAACACTGGAGCCATACGTTGAGACGTTTGCATGCACAGATCCACTCCAGCCATCAACCTGCAGCGTTTGTCTTTGTTTGCGTTGCCACCTGTTTACTCTGCCAGTCAGGTCTAGTTGGTCTCCTGCATGCTCCTCCCCCCAGACCTTTTGATTTTATCCCTTTAGCTGCTGTTGTGTTGTAACTGAAGTTGCAATTAACATTCAGTCCAAAATGAGATAACCCAGAAGAAAAGTCCTAGAGCTATATTGAATTCATATATATGCAAATACAGGTGTCCTGAATCTGTACATCAAGTTAGTGATTTTTTTCATCATAATGAATCTGTGAAAATGTAGCTGCCATCAGAGTCAGATATACAGTACATATATTCAGATACGTCCTGTACGTGTTGGATGAGCTTTACTGTTACTGCCATATAGTGCAGTCTTTATACTCGTGGTTCTTGCCGTTTGAATAATGCAGGCTGAGACTGATTATAAAAGGGTGGAACAGAGGTGAAAGTAGTGCATTGTTATTAAATGTCAGCCCTTGCATTTCATTTCCATTACTGCTGCTAACACATAATTGAGACTTTAGTATAAAGCAATACCAATGTTTCCTTTTATCCAAGCTGTTTGCTGGGACCTATAGTCTGTTTGAATATCTCTGATGTGTGATGAGTGTTTATTATATTGCTCTTCTTTCATCCATAGAACCGTAAAAAGCCCTTACAAAGGCTGACCTTGATTAATATCAATGACTTTTATTTGCTTTAATTTACTGCCTGTCTGCTAAGCCTCGTGAAATAAACCAACAAAGTCGATTCCTGTTTTCATTGACATCATCTGCGTACACTATATGGCCAAAAGTATTGGGACACCAACATGAACGTGGGCATTTTTTTCCAAATCTGTGGAAATCCTTATCATATCTCAGGTATTCCCATTTTTTGTCATTATCACTAAATCACTGAACAAAATGAGTATCAGAATAAACAAAATAAATCAATAAAATAATCATAATAAGAAAAAAAAGAACCAGATCAACAGAATGTAAAAATAGTGAAGAAATCTGATAGTAAATGATGAAACAACACAACAGTCTGAGGAGGATGTATTATGCCAGTTAGAATGAAAAGATGAAGTTGTGGTCCTTCTGAGACATCTTAAAGACGTATCAAAAATTACAACTGTGCTGATTTTTTTGATTCCCGTGGATTTGGAAAGAGATGCCGTTTGCCCATTTTAGTGTATTTCTACCAGAGACAGTGAGATTCCTTTGTACTGTGAGAAACCTTCATTACAAGATGCCTTTAGTATGTAGAGGATGTACAACAACCACAATAACCGTTAACCAGTAGAAATTGACACTTGTATGTGTAATAAACGTGAGAATAGAGATCAGCAGCCTGTCATTTTGGAGACAGGTCTGGATGTCTATTTTATGTCGTTGATACCGACTGTATGATGTAATGACAAAGATTAGTCCCACTGCGCAAACAATAGTTCCCAGGGGTTCACTTGCTGTGCTGACACTTTTGAGCATGTTAATTAGTTCAGGCTCACCTCTGATCATGAAGCGAGTAACGCAAGGGTCATGCTAAGGCAGCAGCTCATCTATTATTCCAGGTTGCAGTTCATGAATGACATCAAGTCTGAAGTGCCCTTGTTGTTTTCTACATAGGAGCTATACAGTGGAGGTAAAGACTGTAGCATCCTGGCGTGGGTTCCTGTCCTTCGTCCCTCAGATGTGGAAGAAGAGTCAGATAAGGTACAGTACCTTACAATAGCAAAAAGCAAAGACAACTAGAAAGCACTCAGAGAGAATTTCTCTTTATAATGGGATAAAGCAAAGAAGACAAATGATATAGGTATACAAAATGTCAGTTTTAATCTTATTTTATTACTGAATCAGCAGACTTTCCACTGCAATTTGGTGTCAGTTCCATGTCTATAGCTTTATTTGCTACCTTACAATAGTTGTTTCCTCAATCCATGTAATTATTAGCATTCTGGATCACTATAACTGGAATATTGCCCATATCTGGTTCAAACTTTGTGGTTTGATGGAATCTATTATGGTGTTATCCTGTTTTTCTGCTAAATTATCTGGGTGTTATTTGTGACGTTACAAGGATAAAAGTTGAATTTGATCCCATGATGGTGAAGAATCCTTTAAAAATTTTCTGGATCCAGATGATGATCCAGATCACTCCCAGATTCGAACTGATTACTAGCCACAAAATTTCATCCAAATCCGTTCATAACTTTTTAGTTATGTTGTGAACAGACAGATCAATAAACTAATGGGGCCAAGAACATAACCTTTTGCGGAGGTAACAAAAAATCCCCAACAATATAAACCTTAAAAATTTAAGAGGTAACAAATGAAATTTTTAAGGTTTATATTGTTCGGGATTTCTGACTGTCCCAGGACAGCGCCTCGGATGCGCTCTGCCCTCTTCAGTTTGTTTGTCATCAGCACCAAGAACAAGCCAGGATCTGGAAGTTGGTCTCAGGATCTTAGCATTTATTTATCAGGGGTGTCAAACTCGTGCCATGGAGGCCGAGACCCTGCAGGGTTTCTCTCCAACCAGTCACTAAAGCAGGTAACTTCACTCCACGAGTTTGACACCTGTGATATAGATCACAGGCAAAGTGGTACAGATCTGTTGTCACATCTTTTGTTTCCCAAGTCACAAAGAATGAGCCCCATACAATGCTGTCTTAGACATTTTATCTTCTCGGGCACTGCCTTGTACAATGCATAGGTCTGTTCGCAAAAAAATACGCAAGTGACCTTCATAATAGGAGACAGACCTAACTCCCCGGATTACTATGAAATGTCTTGTGAGTGTGTGTGTGTGGGGGGGGGGTAGCTAAACAAGGCACAGGTTGCATTCTGTTATCTATATCTACATGATTTGTTAAAATTCACAGTGACACATTGTGCTGTGACCACAGTATTTCAGTGTTTGCTAGTACAGAATGTTCCAGCAACGCGACCAAAATATGTAAATGTTACACTCTATTTAATGACCACAGTAAGAATGAACTTCGCTGCCAGTATTGGCAGAAAAACATAACTTTCATTTTATTTTGCCTTTGTGACAGGAGTGAGAACATATTTAGGTAGTGTCAGCAAAGGAATTCACACAATGACAGTGCAGTGTCAGTTGCCACATAGAGACTTAAGCACTTAGGAATTTTCAGTCATCATCTGTCAACTTTGCTCTGCTTTTCTGCATTCTAGTAGTGCTTAATAAATTACAAACCACTACGTCACATCTGTCGCTTTCCAGTCATACCAGCGCATTGATCAAATAAAGAGTACAAACTGTTTTCAGACTTTGCGTAGGCACTCACTCAGGAAGTTTTTATTCCTGTCATACCCATATATGGATGTAATTTATGTATAGGTGTGATTGCTTTATTTCTTGTAGATGGAAGAATAAATTAGATCAGCAACCATACTGAGCTGAACATTTTGTTTCCTACAGGGTGCTGCTAGCCAGACTTCAGTAAACCCTGCCTTCCAGGATGCATGGAGCAGTGATGAGGACTAATACTGGTGTTTTGCAAATTAAAAGACAATGGTCATGTGTCAAAAATGCAAATGAGAACACATGCAAAGAAAACTTCCTGTACAATGACTGGAAGATGGACACCAGTGACAATGTCTCTTGACAGACAAAAGCCTTAAAATATAAGTACCATATGTGAATACCGTATTTTCCGCACTATAAACCGCACCTGATTATAAGGCGCACTGTCCAAAAATGTCACATTTTTATTTTTTTTCCATACATAAGGCGCACCGGATTATAAGGCG
>JAQQAE010002154.1:0-23038 GCA_029823295.1 Pseudamia nigra
CATTCAGCTCCAAACCCGAGACAAAAGAGCAGGAGGCGCTTTGTCACAGTGGAGGCTGGAGGGTCGAATCAGCAGGAACAGTACTCAAGTAAAAGTATAGTTACTTTAAAATTACACTGGCTCAAGTAGAAGTACGAACACTTTTAAACTAAAAAAAAAAAATAGAACTATGACTTCATCACGTGGAATTTATTAAAACTGCTATAATATAACAGGTTATTTACAGGGAAAACGATGTGAAAGTCAGATTAATTAGCATTGATTCAGATCCAGAACAAGGTAAAAGTCAAAATAAGACTAATTACTGCAAATACAACCAGTTCTCTTCAATGTTGTGTTTTTTTTCACTTTTGTTCATTTAGTTGATTTTCTTGTTCCTTTTTGCTCATTTTGTTGCTTATTTTGTTCAAGTATGTTGGTTATATTGAACTTTTGTCCATTTACATGATTATTTTTAAACGCTTTCCTCACTTTGTTGTTTATTTTGTTTGCTTTCTTGTTCATTTTTTATTTTTTGTGCTAATTATATGATTATTCTTTCACCTTTTACTTGATTTGTTGCCTATTTGTTTATTTGTTGTTCAAATGTGATGCTTATCGTGTTAGTTTCCTTAATTTAGTTTATTCTTAGCTGCGCTGATGCTTGTTTTATTTGTTTTTGTTAATTCATGGCATTATTTCATGCATTTTTTCTTATTTTGCTGTTTATTTTGTTCCTTTTTTTGTGAAATATGGTCATTTTTGTTCATTTTTGTTGGATTTTGTTTCTTTTAGGGATCTTTTGTTTGTTTAATTTTATTGGCCACAGACTCCATTTTACTGTATTGTTTTTGTTTCAGTTTACTATGTTCATTTGTACCGAGTCTGATCTTTTTTTTTAAATTATCTCCTTCATTTTTTGTTCATTTTGAAGATAGTTTAGTTGATTGTTTTCATTATCTCAATAATTAAAGGGACTATTTTCCTCCTTTTTGTCAATGTTCTTAGTTTAGTTAATTTCTTTTCGTCTGGGTTGCGTTGTTCGTTTCTTGTGAATTTTGTTGCGGATTTTGTTCGTTTTGCTGCTTATTTTATTCCGTTTTGTGAATTCATTTGTTAATTTTTGCTCATTTCGTTGCTTTTTTCATTTGTAGTGTGGTTTGGCGCAGGAACAGTTCAGAATCTCACGGTTGCTCGTCGCCGTTTGGATCAAACACCGCCTGCGCCTAAATGAAATCAGTGTCAAATTAAGAGTTCAAAGTATTATGCATAACAATAAAAGTAAATTTTTGAAATAAAAAAGACTACTTGACTGTAATGGAGTAAATGTATTTGAGTACTACCCTCCTCTGAATTTAATGACATAGAGCTTTTGTTGATTGTGTTTGACTTAAAACACAAAAACAAATGTCTGCGCTATAATTAGAACGTGTCGTTACTTTTCTGTCCCACAAAGACAAACTCAGCATCAGGCCAAAAGTGAGTTCACACTTATTTCACTGCACGACGTCACTGCCTTTCTGAAAATGAATAAAATGAACAAAATAGTTCCAAATAAACCGAAATACCATGGAAATGAACAAAATATGGAATGAGATTTTAAAAAAAGATATTCAAGGAAGTAAACAAAGGTGAAGAAAATAAGAAGCAGAATGAATAAAAAAGAGGTCGGAAATAGCCAAGAAAATGATAGTAAATGAACAAAAATAATAAAGAGAACAAATAAAAAGAAGCAAAATAACCAAGAAAATAAACCAAACAAGAGGCAAAATGAAGAAAATTAAATTATATAATGAAATAAATTAACCGAAAATGAACCAAACAGGAAAGAAAGTGAACAAAAATAATGAATCTAAACTTTAAGTGGGTCTTTGTTGCTGCGCTTCGCCTATAGGGCAGAAAACTAATCATTCAGGGTTTTGTATAAATGCTGCACCATGGATTTGCAGGGACACACTTTTAGTCTCACCCTGGAGCTTTTATTTTGCCGTAGTGGTAGATTTTCGTTTCCAGTCTACGGTCGGTTGGGAGCAGGAGCCGTGCGTAAAGACGCAGCGGCCGCAGCGGGACTCGGCGTCGGTCTGACAAACGGCGCAGCAGCAACTTCATGTGGTTTATGTTTTTCCATATTTCAACACAGAAGAAATAGCGCAAATAGTTTAATGATAGAATGAATCTAAGTTTAAGTCAAATTAAATACAACTTTTATCAAACCGCGCCCCGGATCAGTCGAGTTTGTTTCATTTATAGAAAACATGGCACGGCAGCAGAACCTGACCAGCACTGTAAACAATTTACTGCGTGTTTTAAATTTTAAATTTGATTTTATAACTAAACAGTGGTGTGAATCATGAGGTGTTTTAGTCCCAAGTCGGGACAGTGTGAGCTGAACGCGCCCAGGTTAAAAAGTCACGTCAGGTCTGAGGCTGAAGATTTGATTTGGTTTTACTCCTGAGACCTAAAGCCACATTTTGTGAGTAGGACAGTGACAGAAAATATTCAGTCAGACATTTAGTGCATGGATTCGTGCAATAAGAAGCTTAACAATTCAGTTTGTGTCTGTGTGTAAAAGTGTGTAAATCTCAATGCGGGAAAATCAACCAAACGCGCCAGTTAATTAACTATATAATTATTTTTAATACAATTTTTGTTTGTTTGTTTTATATAATATAGCCAACAATATATATCAATAACTTTTGAATGTAAGCCCAATAGTTTTAGATAGTTTGGAGCAATTCAATAATCTTCACCTCTTAAATTAATGTTTTCTTCCTTTGACGTGTTTTCTTTTTCTTGGTTTTTCCATTTGACTGGTGAAACTTAATTAATACATATTTGAAAAGATCAAAGCCTTTCTCGGATAGAATTTCAGTTCATATTTGGCACGATTTGATCACATGTTTGGCATAAAGAACGACCTCTTCTTTCGCTTAGATTTAATGAAAATGTTGGATTCTCTGTGGCGCATGAGGCACGCATGTGCACGCGCACCTATTCACAAGCTGTTTCATTTCCATGTTTTTTTTTAAATACTCCAGATTTCCCGCTGTTTGCTTCTGTGTAAAATCAAGCGCGTTTGATTCTCTGCCTGATTGGCTTGTTGCTTCATCAGGCTCCGTTCAGGCCTGAACCAACTCCTGCTGAAAACAAACAGCAACGCGCACTGATGTGTTGGTTTATTAAAGTGAGATGATTATGTGACGTATGTAAGCAGTCAATATTTGAATCCACGAGCCCTGAGTCAAAACTTGGAGCAGTCAGTTACGTTGTGAAACACGTCAGGGTTAAACTCGTAAATCTTCACGTTTTCGTGGTTTGATTGAGTTTCACAGTGAATCTGCTGCTCTGATGAATTTATTTCTTTAATGTTATGTCAAATTCCACAGAGTGGACCTTTAAACTAACCTCTACATGTCTAAGTCACTGGAAAGTCACGGCTGCAGAATCACTGAGCAGCCCTGTGGAGCTCCTATGCCCTGCCGTGGGTTGGGTCACTGAGTGTGGAGCCATGTTTTGACTCGAGGCTCGTGGTTTCAGACTGCATGAGCGGCTGTAACGCAGATCCGCAATGTGGAGCGGTGTGGTGCATGTTTGCGCACTGACCCGGGTCCATATCCAGACAGTGCGCCGGGTCCTCTGCGTCCGTGCCCAGGCTCTCCATGGACAACTCCAGCTCCTTCTCCTCCCAGCCCCGGAGCTTCCTCTTCTTGTTGGAACCGATCAGGGCTTCCACGGAAAACGCGTGGGCTCTAGAGCTCAGAGCAGCGGCAGATCGCCTCCTCTCACTCATTTCTCTCAAATCCACCCGAAGGTAGGAGGAGGGGAAAGCGGCGAAAAACCCACTCCACGTCCGACGCAGTAGCGCAAAACAATGAAAAGTGCACACGTCAGTGTTTACAACAGAGCGCAAACTCACCAAGTGTCCAAAGTAATCCCAAGTCTGACTAGAAACGCTGCGTCAAAAGTTTGAAATCAGATCGAGCCATCCTGTGCGGGAGTCCACGTCCGGGAGGCTTGACTTGGAGTTGGGATGCGGTTCTTCCACTCCGCGCCTTTCTCCGTCCTTCTACTCCGCGTCTTTCTTTTTCTCTTTCTGTGCCTCTAACTTCACTCTGATTGATACTCACTTCTGGAGGAGTTTTTTTTCAGGCGCAGAGGGCGGCCCTTTTTGCGCCCTGTCAAACCAGCGCGTCCAATCAGAACTGAAGACAAAGTATTTTGTCCAATGGCAGCGCAGGAAGCCGCGCGTCCTGGAAGAGGAACCTTGAGCAGCCTGGATGACCCGAACCAAGCTGCAACATATGGAAAAATACATTAGGCTCATTATGTGATTAGACCCGAGCGCGTCTATCTGCTCTGGACGCACGTGAACCAGTAAAACACCATCAAACAACGTCTCATAAAATAATTCTGCCGCTTTTTCCTCTTCTTCTTCTCCGAGGCTTCAAACCCAAATCATCTGAACATGTCTCTTTTCACCCTGTGAGCACGAGCCTCTGATTCCATCATTACCAGGGATTTTAGGAAAAGTCACATTACAGCTTCGTTGTCCGAGGCGACAGCTGCGGCGGCACAGGTGCGCCGAGCTCCGCTCCGCACCGCGCCGCGCCGCGCCGCACCGCGCTGTCTGCCGCAAAAAGGCAAAGAGAGGACAAACACGTGAAAGGGTCTGGCTGTAGTCGACGTGCTGAGCGCGTTTTTCAGCTCATCTGCAGGTTGGTAACGGAAAAATAAACTTGGCTTTCTTGCCGAAAATGGCTTTATTTGTCAGTTAAAGTCAGAAAAGATTTGCGTAAAAAATATCAATCCTGCAGTTTCAGTCTGGACTGACTTATAAGCCAATAACTGAAATGCAACTAAGTGAAAAACAACGAATAAATGAGAATATTTAGATGTTTGTTTATTTTATTTTATTGCAATATCTCACGCAGCACAATCCACCTAAATGCGATGTGCATTTTATTTGGTCATTTTGGTTAATTACAACACATCTTTGTTCTGCCTCTTATTCCGTCTTTTTCATTCAAGTCCTTTAAGGCTTTGTCTTTTTTAATTCCCTTGATTTCTTTGTCTATTTTTAATTACACTTTGGTCATTTTGTGATTTCTTATATTCATTTTTGTGGATTATTTTGATTGTTTTTATTTTCTACATAAGTTGGCTTTTTTCTGTTAATGTTTGTGGATATTTTTATTACTTATTTTATTTTTGTTTTTATTTTCTACATAAGTTGGCTTTTTTCTGTTAATGTTTGTGTGTATTTTTATTACTTATTTTATTTATCATAATTTTAATGTTGCATTGGACTGGTGAAAATCCAAGTTCATTCCTGCATTAATACTATATATATATATATATATATGTATGTATGTATGTATAGTATTAAAAAATACTATAGGGGAGCAGCCGAAAGAAGAAGAAGAAGAAATATATATAAGTATTATGATATGTATGTGTGGATTCACTTCCTACAGAAAATGGCGATAATAATAATAATAATGATGATGATGATGATGATGATGATGTTAGAAAAAGACGTTCAAAAGTAAACGGATCATTTTTTTCCACCGGGGAAAAAATGGCACATTTGCGTCACAGCGCACGGACCCCGAGCTGAGCGCAGGAACTGGTGCGAGGCTTCAGAGGGAGTCGAGGGCTGAACAGGCCGAAAATCCCGGGCAGGTCACTGCTGCAAAACAAAAAGGTCAATGAAAAGATTCTCACTGCGAATTGATAATAAAAAAAAACACCGCGGGAATATTTTTAAAATAGCAGAAAACATGCGATGCATTTCTTATTGTACTTGGATTGATATGGATTAATTTGTCGTAAATTTGCATAAGTGTTGCGTCTCCGTGCGTAAAATAGGACACATCTGCAGTGACACCTTTAAAGATTAACACTGACGTTAGTCCACGAGGAGGTTGACAGCATTGCCTGATGCCGGGGCAGAGCTGAGGATGAGGAGGGTCTTTCTTTTCACGGGGGGATGAAGGCCGCCTCTGAAATCCTGCTGCGGTTCCAGCATCGAAAATGCGTTTAGAAGGTGAAATGTGTCCGTTAAGACGCAACGTGAGTCAATCAATGTGAAATCATAAAAATAAAGCTGAAGTGTTTGGAAAAGAGAAGAGGACACACGGACCATGTTTCACTGTGGATCCATGTGGATGAATTATTTCGTTAGAAACGTGCGTAAAAACGCTGCGTCTCCGTGCGTAAAATCGGACACACACCTGCGGATCGATCTGTGACACCTCAGCAGATTCACGATGACGTCACTGCACGAGAGTGGTGACTGGAGTTCTGGCGCTTTAATTGAACCATATACCCCCCCCCCCCAATGAAAACCACATTTTGCAGATTAAAAAAAAACAATCAATTGTGAATTTAACCTGGAATTTACGAAAAAATGCGAATTATTTATTTACTTACTAGACGGTTTAGTGCAAACACTAGGACGCAAAGTTGTGGTGAATGTGCGTGTGAAGGGTGTGTGTGGGTTTTAATCCCCGTGGGAGGAAACTCGTTAAACACAAGCAGTAAAAACTAAAACCAACCGTTTGCTGTTTGGATCCCAATTACAAAGGCGCGTCAATCTACGGTGAACAATGAGGGACAAATGACAGCGACGTGTGCGTGTATTTTTAAACCAAATCAGGCTTTTTATAAAGGTCAGATTCCTTGGAATATCTCTTATCTCATCCTCTGCATTTATGGAGTTGTGTGTTTTTTTTTCCTCACCATTTTTGCAGCTTTTAGGCCTGTTTGTTTTTTCAGCGCAGGCCTCGCGCACAGACACGCAGGGCGTGGGAGGAAACGGTCAGACTCGCAGTTAATCTTCAATTGCGATGTAGTTTTTTTTTTTTTAAAGCGGCCCCTGATGCTCTGACCTGGGGGATGGAGGGTCTCAACCAACAGCTTCAGCCTCGAGGGAAAAGTCAAAATGATCCCGCTTCTATGCGCACAACTAGTTTGGTTTCCTCCTTTTTGGAAAAAGACAACATTTCTAATAAGCTGTTTACATGAGTTTTCCACTTTTATTTGACTTGATACACAGAGTTTTTGCAGATCCGATGCGTGAATTTTAAAACACCAGCTTGAAAACATCAGCTTCTATTCCAAATCTGCTTTAACCTCCCTGATAATGTTGAAAGTTAGAAATTTCAATCCAAAATTAAACCATAACGCTCAGTCATTTAGTGACTATGTCTTCCTTTATTTGCTCAATCTTGCTAATTTTGTTCATTATTTTTTCCTCTTCTGTTTCTTATATTTTCTGTGTTTGTTGTCTGGAATCTTTGAACACACTGATGACAATATATGCCATTGTTTGGCTTGAATGACACTAAAACGACCATGTCCCCGTTTTACACTTGTACAGTTAATATGTTATTACACTGGTCGTTGATTTTCTGCAGGTTAAGCCTCCAACCTGCACTTGTACCTGCTCGAACTTCTTCAGCCATGTTATAACCTGATTTATCATGTTATAACCTGATTTATCATGGTAATAAGGCACATGTAGTTTCTTCCAGTTAACAGCCCTGTTCCTGTTGTTTACTGTTGTCATAGTGTGGATAAAACTACTGTATTTGGGGTGAATAAAGTAAAGGGTGGATTTGAATCATAGAACAAAGCCAGTTGAAGCTCGATGGAGTAAAACATGACAAATGAGTCAAAATTTGTCTGTTGAATGTCTTGTACTTTTTTTTTTTTTTTACACTAGTTTAGGTTCGTGTGTTGGACTTAAATAAATAAAAAAGTCATGTGTGCGTTTCCACAGCGTCTTAAATCACAATCAGGGCTGATTCTTGTCACATATTTAATGACCTACTATAACATTAGATTTATTAAGTTGAAACCATACAGAGCATCTTAAGTCATAAGATGAGACACAATATATTTAATGCAAACGCGTGTCACAACATTACATTTTTGCAATTTTCAACGGATAATAAAAACTAACATGCAGTTGAAGAAAGCGTCCATCTTTTTTCATTCATTCATTTTCATTTTTTAACTTTATGTTCATTTTTAGGGGCTCGTTTTGTCCCTTCTGTTCACTTTTGATCATTTTGTTGCTCATCATATTCATTTTTGTTCATTTTCTCTCATACAATCTAACAAAAATTGAACATCACATTTGTTCCTTTTGCGTCTGCTCTTATCGATTATTTTTGGGATTATTTTGTTCATTTTCACTGCAGTTTTATGGGTTTTTTTTTAAATCAAGCTCGTTCTTTTCCTGAGTGATTTCGTTCATTATTTCGTCGTTGAACTTTTAACTAGTTAACTTCTATTTATTTTGTGGATAATTTTCTGTTATTGCAGTTTCGTGGTTTTGTTGCTTGTTTTATTCGTTTTTAAAATCTCGATTTGCCTTGAATATATTTTTCATTTTGGTGACTGTTTTGTTCATTCGGTGCATGATATTGTTTGGTCAAACTCATCTGCAGATACAGATTAAACCAGACTCGTGCACAGATGACGTCATCAGAGGACTTCCCAATTGATTTTTTTTTCCCATAGCTCAGCTCAGAAAGGTTTCTGCTGTTCCTAATAAACTGGCCTTCTGATTCAAAATATACTGACTAGATTTTCAAAATATTTCTTTCTTCATTATTAATCATTGATATATATGTTTATAATGCGTTTAACATAGTTAGTTGTAGCCATTATGTAGCTTAACCCCTTACACTGCAAATGACAGGAACCAGGTGACATCAAATTTATAACGATTACAAAATTAATGCACAAAGCAAAGCGAAATGCAACAAGTCCGTGAGTATTTTACCGCAAAATGAACAAAATAATCGGGAAAAAATAAGCAATATATGAGGCAAAAGGCACAAAATTGTAATAAAAATAAACAAAATCAGAAAAAAACATGAATAAAATAAGAAGTAAGTTGGGCAAACAATCAAGAAAATTAAAGAGGCAAAAGGAAACAAATGAACAAAATAATATAAAAAAAAGTCAACGAAATGAGCAAAAAAATCTGTTAAAGAAAGGAACCAAAAAGTACTGTTTGTCCATGTAGAGACTAGTATAACACAAAAAACTGCCAATTGTGTGGTTGAGCCATACTTTTATTTTTATACATTATCGAATAGTAACTAAAGTATAATTATGATTGTATTTTACTCAACTAACGTGTTCGGTTGGATGTAACTGAACAATTTTCAGCCACTTTCCTGCGCAAAATAAGTGACATTATTAAACTGGTTGGATGCATCAAAAGGATGAACATGTCATATGTTTTAAAATAATTCATGCATGGAAGCGCTGGAGTCCGTGCGTAAAATCCGACACAGACCCACGGATCCATCCATCCATCCATCCATCCATCCATCCATGCATCCGTCTGGTGTCATGTGATGTCATCAGGGTGAGGGTCCGATGAAGACACGTGGGCAGGTATGATTATGTTGCTTACTGTCATATACAGCAGATGTGTCTTATTAGTAGGTGCTGTTTTGGCGACAAAAATCCTCTCTGGTGCAGATGGACACTCTGAAGTCCAGTCCACAGTTCTGCTCAGACGGAACACATTTCAACGGTACCATTCATGACATGAGCAGGGCTTTAGATGCGAACAAATAGAGACGTTGAACATCTGTGATAAAACTAAAGAAACGTTTATAATGACTATATGACCATCTTGCGCGTGAACAGGAATATTAGTGGAAGATTGATTTTCATGGGCCTGTAAACAACTTATTGCTTTGTCCTTTTTTGGAACCGGGGAAACCGCATCACACCCACGTTGGGACGCAGCGTCCGGCGCGTCGGGACCGGGTTTTCTGCGCGTCAGCCCGCAAAGATGTGGGACTGAAATCGGGTTGTAAATTTAAGAATCCTCCCTGACAAGCAGATCAGTGTGTGGATGTAAAACAACAGTCCATTCACAAAAGGCACCATTCAGAAAATCACACAGGACCAAACATCACAGAAATAAATTAAATATCGTTTGTGCGACCTACATTATTTACCCATGTTTTTCCAACAGTAAAATCACTAAGAGGATCCACATTTAAACATCCCTCAATTTAGTCCTAAAGGGGTAGAAGAAATATTCACTGGTTGATACGAGGTGCATTGGGTAAAAGATGAGACATTTTGCCAGAGGTCAGAGTTCACCTCCCGCCTCACATGGGATGATTTAAACAAGGATGGTTTGTTTTAACCAAACACCTTCCTCTGAGGCTGGGAATCGATCAACAGCATCAAAGCCACAGTGAACAGACAAACAGAGGATTTATTAATCATCTAGTGAAGTTTTTGGATTTTTAAAACACATGTTGGGGCTGGTGATGCATCAGTTTGTCCCTTTTCTGCAGGTGTTTAAGGAGAAAATGAAGAAACCATGCAGGAAATGAGAGCGAGTTACAGTAAGTAAAACAAGCATAATATGCACTGAATTAAGCAGGGAAAGGAGCAAAATATTCAAGAAAATCATGAACATATAGAGCAAAATAGTGACACACTCGAGTAAAAACATACCAAAATAAAAAAAACAAAAGTATCTTAAATTTGCCATGAAATACTTGACTAAAAGAGCTTTTCTACATCTATTTTTCTACACTGGAAAAATACATTAGGTGTGAATAGACATAGGACATGAAAGAGAAAATACAAGAAGATTTGATTTTTCAGCAGTCATTGTATGAAAACATTTCTGCTTTTATTGGACTCATATTAACACCCAGTATATTTAAAAGGCATGCTGAATATTATGGATATTGATGTAATCATACTTTTTTTAGTATACAATTATGCAACCTGCGGCTCCTGTGGCTTTGTCCGGTGATGGACGTAAAATTATAATAAATCAACATGAACAAAAGAGGCACCATATCAACAAGAAGAAGAAAAAATGAACCAAAGTTAAGACAGTACCGAAGAAAATGAGCAAAAATAATTAAGAAAACAAACCAGATTAAAAATAAAACAAATAAAATTAACAAAATGACAAAATAAACAATACTGAACCATATAGTCAAGACACTAAACAAAAATAAGAAGATGAACAAAAATGACATTAACATAATGAAAAAGCTTGAGGCAAAAATTGAATAAAATAATTCAGAAAATGAAAAAAATAAGGAAAACTGACAAAAAATGTACAAAAATGACTCAAGAAGTAAATTAGCTGAATGAGAAACAAACAAAATGAACAAAAAATATAGAACAGTCAAGTAAATGAAGCAAAAACAAACAATGAACAAAAAACAAGCAAAAAGGTTGTAAAATGTAAATAAAATAAAATAAAAAAATAGGCCTATTTGTGCTTCTACAACCACTGTACAGATCCATATTCTGTAAGAAAAACTCAGTTAAGTAAAGAGAAAACACAGGCCATCACTACTTTAAGAAATTAAAGTCAGTCGATCCGAAAAATCTCAGGAACTTTGAACGTGTCCCCGAGCATCAAAGATGAGGATGAGACCGTGAGTCCTCATGACACACGCTCCTCATGACAGACGCTGCGTATGTCATGAAGACCATGTGTCATGAGGACCGTCTGTCATGAGGATCGTCTGTCATGAGGAGTGTCTCATGAGGACCGTCTGTCATGAGGATCGTCTGTCATGAGGAGTGTCTCATGAGGACCGTCTGTCATGAGGAGTGTCTCATGAGGACCGTCTGTCATAAGGAGTGTCTCATGAGGACCGTCTGTCATGAGGAGTGTCTCATGAGGGCCGTCTGTCATGAGGACCGTCTGTCATGAGGATCGTCTGTCATGAGGAGTGTCTCATGAGGACCGTCTGTCATGAGGACCGTCTGTCATGAGGAGTGTCTCATGAGGACCGTCTGTCATGAGGACCGTCTGTCATGAGGATCGTCTGTCATGAGGAGTGTCTCATGAGGACCGTCTGAGAACAGGACGACCACGAGCTGCAGAGCGGTTTATGAGAAGCGCCCGTCTCATGAGGACTGACTCCGGCGCCACCTTCCTTCTGCATAAAACAACTGATGGTCAAAAGCACATGAAGCGACAAGAAATGGTTCAAATTAACTCATGACAAGACATGTGTGAACGGTTTATGACATACCTCCTTCTTACACAGTTTGGACGCCTTCAGTATTAATATACAATGTTGAAACATGATAAAAATAAAGAGAAACCACTGAAGGTGTGTCCAGACTTTTGACAGGCAGTGTATGTAGAGCATAAATAAACCTGATCATGGAGGAGAGTGGGGGGGGGGGGTTCACTAATATTGACAGAGACAACCACGCACCCCCACCTCAACCATTTCCATATAAATCTACATGAAAGTACTCCAGTAAAAGTACTTAGTTACACTCGTCATGATTAAATCCCCTGTAGTGTTTCTGCAGGTGGACGCGTGTGGTGATTTTTCCACTTCATCGCTGTTTACCTGGAACAGATCACGTCCTCCGTGCTTTTATTTCCCTTCGGTGCTATTTTTTTTCTGTTGGCATAAGCAGCTGACAGACTATAAATAAAAATATATGGAGTACATATAGTCACGGTGCCGAGCTGTAAATCATGTGGAGCTGTTAAGACCACAGCTTTATGTCACAAATTCATGTTCCTGCTAAAATCAGACTGTGGAGGAATAAGTAGCCAGCTTTTACATTTTAATAGAGCCATAATAAATGTTACTTTTTAAAGAAATCGCAGTAAATGGAAGAAAAAAAAACAAAAACGACACTTTTTACTGGTGTTGATCTTAGACTGTGTCCATGAAATGAGCAGCGTAAAGGAAACTGTAAACCTGCAGCCTCTTGAAAAACCTTCACATGTGATCATTATTTACTTCTGAACCGAAAAATCTGCGTCCGAGAAGTTAATTTGTCAGGATTTATCCTCGCCTAATGGTCAAAGTTTAAAGTTCTGTCATTTTATGCCCAATTAGATGCAATAAAATGTGGTTTTTGCACATGGAAATTCAAGAAAAAGAAAGAGGTGTGAATAAAATAATGAGAAAAATAAGCACAATAATCCATAAAATAACGGTTAGAATAGTAAGAAATGGAATTAACAAAATCATCAAGAAAATCATCAAAATACACAAAATACCCAAGTTAATAAAGAAAATAAACATGAACACCACAAAAATGTACAAAATAATCAACAATATACATAATCTATAAATAAAAGAAAAACAAACGAGATAATCTACAAAATAAACAAGAGTTAACTAGCTAAACAAAATATTCAGGCAATGAACAAAATCATAAATTAATTGACAATTAATGAACAAAAATAATCAAGAAAATAAACAAAAATGACAAAATAATGAAAATAAACAAACAAAATAAAAAATGAACAAAACAATGAAGAAAATATCAAGGTGTAAATAAAATAAGGAGAAAAGTGAGTATAACAATCTTCAATATAAACAAAAGAATCAACTAAATAAATAATGCAATGAACAAAATCAAACAAACTTGGCAAAAATTAGCTAAAATAATGAAGAAAATACACAGAATAATAAAGATGAATGAAAATGTACAAAAAGTGAGTAACAATAATAAATAATGAGTAATAAAAAAATGGAAGACCATTAGCAAAATATCCAAGAAAATGGTCAAAATATCCATAAAATGAACAAAAATAACCAAGTTAATAAACAAACATAAATAATGAATGCAAGAAAAAATGAACAGAAATCAACAAAATAATTAACACGATGAAAAAAAAAATCACAAAACAAACAGAAATAAATCAAGACAATGAAAAAAATAAAGAAAAATGAACAAAAATTGAACAACTGCATGCAATAAACTGAGCCTGTTCACCTACGTGCTTGAGATCAATTATTGTGGCAATTTTTAAATAAATTGGTTCAGACGATTCTGAACTATCATGTTTTTTTTTTTTAAACAAGCAGTAGCACCACCTATTCTAGAAGTACACAACGTAGAACTTTAAGTCATCAATAAATGTGACAAATTACTTAAATATTAGTCCGTTCGTTTTCAAATGATCACTCTGACATGGACGAGGATGATGCTGATGTGGATACAGGATTGTGAAATCAATTTTTCAGCAGATAATAATCATAAAAAAAGCCTTCAGTAATCCCTGAAACAACTTTAGATGTGGTCTAAAAAACTCAATTTGTTCGACAGGAAAATGTTAGTGCCTAAAAGTGCCACAATTAAATGTTATGATGTTGGATAAAGTTGCTGTGATGGAATAAAGACAGAATTTCTTTGAAAATAAAAACTTGTTTTTCCCATTTGTTTGTTTATAGTAGAAATCCACTGGACCCTTGAAGACTGTTGCAAATTACTATTTAAAATCAGTGCTTTTAAGAAACAATTTCCTTTGATCTGACTGTAATTTCAGATTCATTTGACAAACTCAAACATTAAGAAACATGAAATCATTCCGATGTCTTCAGTCGGCCGTCGGCGGTGTTGATCAGTCTGATGGCGGTGGGGATGACGGATCTCCTATAATGTTCAGTCCTGCAGCGTAGTGATGTTAGTCGTCCAGTGCAGCTGCTCCTCTGCTGGGACAGAATGAGGTGATGACGGTCTGGGTTGGCCATGATGTCCACCTCAGCCCCCAGTGAGTCCCAGCCTCCCTCCAACCACTGATCTGGCTGTTTTAACCAGTCCATCCAGGCGTTTCACATCTCCCCGTCCAGCAGACCGCAGCCTAAGAGATTGCCTTCACAACCACTAACTGGTAAAGTGTGCAGCATCTTAGGCCAGACATCAGAGGACCTGAGCCTCTGTAGGAAAAGTAGGTGACTGTGTCCCTCTGTGTTGTAAGACCAGTCCAGCGTGTTGTCCACATGTACCTCTAGCTATTTGTATGAAGGCACCACCTCGAGGTCCATACTGACTGGCTGAAGTTTGGCTGTGACCTATTCCCCTTGTTGTTGATGCATGCTACAATAGCGGTGTTACTAGAGTATTTCTGAACGTGCAGGACTCAGTTGAATTTGAAGTCCAATGCGCACAGTGTGAATAGTAAGGGAGCCAAAACAGTCCCCTGTGGAGCTCCAGTGTTGCTGCAGTTGTGACGGTCTTGGTGCTTTTATTGGAAATCATTCACAAAAGATAATTTTTGTTAAATGTGCTAAAAAAACACTACGATTTCAATTTAAATGCACTTTTAAAAATAAATTGTTACAAGTCTGTCTTTCCGAGAAACATGCAATTAATTGGAATTTATTAGAGTGAGTGGTGCAATGAATTGAAATGAAAAAAAAGAAGTAAACTATGAATTGAAACTGTTTTATTGGAGGAACAAATGCATGTTACAGCTAGAAGAGGGGTGAACAAACTTTTTGATTCGTGGGCCACAACGAGTTCTAAAATTTGACAAAGGGGCCGATGGATGGAGTGTTTCGGCAACCCCACCTCATTGGAGAAAAAAAAACGCATCATGGGATATGGAGAAAACATGTGCTTTAATTCCAAATGAAAATGAAAAAAGCATTGCAACAAAATATTTGTCTTTGACGCCCCACAGTATTGAAATGAGTCCTTTAAACACTGAAAATGAAATGAATAAAATACAACTTTATTACTGACAATTTCTATTTTAAAGCACTGAAAGTTCTGTTATCCTTCAAAATATCATCATCATCATCATCATCATCATCACTCTCCTCCTGACTGTCTTTATTTCTAAAATGGTAGGAGATGCAGATGTACTTGTCCTGTGAAGGTCTGTTCGCACACGGATGTGGAGCTGAACAACGGCAGCATCTTCTGCGCTGTCCTACGGAGATTTGAAAACGCGGCTTCATTGAGTGAAGCATAAAAATCATTCCGTTTCAGAGAGTTTAACTTCTCGTTCAAGACGGGGTCGGACTGAAGGTCGATTAGTTCGAGCTGCAGCTCCTCTGGAGCTGTTTCGGGGTCTTGTGACAGAGGACAGGCCACCAACTGAAGTGACTTGTCAATTTTTTCGAAATCAGAAGACGGACGGCGGGCAGGATTAAAACGTTTAATGGGCCGCATTTGGCCCCCAGGCCGCAGTTTGCCCACGCCTCCTCATCTAGGAGGAAGAGTCCACCCAAGGCGTCTGGTTTTCCTTCTGTCAACTGGACTGGAAATGTTTGAAGACGTTTCGCTACCTATCCAGGAAGTTTCTCCAGAACTGAAGAAGCTTCCTGGATAGGTAGCGAAAGGTCTTTAAACCAAATTTCCAGTCCAGTCGACAGAAGGAAAATCAAACCACATGCCTTGATACCATGACCTGGATGACTGAGAATCTTCACAGACAAGAGTCCACCCCGTCACCCTCCAGAAATTCCGACCTATGTCTGCAGGAAATTTTCACATTCCTCTGGAGCATTAGTGGAATCTGACATGATCTATTGTAAAAGAAAAAGACCAAGTCCACATGCGAGTCCAAAAAAACTTCCGTGTATTAAGTCCCCTGTTGTTACATAAGTTACGTGGTAGAATAGGTGTGCAAAGTCATCAAAGTAATGTCAGAGGTGTTCCTTACTGCTCTGCCTCTTCTCAGCTGAAGCCCACCCTCTGTCGGACCTCTCTGAGGACAGGATCAGCCAGTTCCCGGGCCCTCAGGGTCCCTCGGGTCAGCACCGCCTCCAGGTGACCCCGGTCTGACTTTAGTCTCTGAATCTCCTCCCTGATGGGCGTCAGCCTCTGGATCACAGCCTCTGTGACCAGCTTCTTGTATTCTCCTGTGTCCAGCCCCCTGGCCTGCGATACCGCCTCCTCCACGCTGATCATGGCCATGGCGGCGTGGATTGTCACTAGGTTGGACACGCCGGGTCGCGTCTCTGGGTCAAAAGTCACCTGTGAGGTGAAGTCTGTGACGGCGCGACGGACCTTCAGGGCAATGTCCTCAGGTGAGTCTGTGATGGTGATTGTCGCCATTGACTGGGGGTCGGACTTGGACATCTTGGCCGAGGGGTCACGGAGGGATTTGACCTTTCGTGTAGAACCTGTGGAATGAAATCACACAAAGATGAACTCTAAAGTTACATATGTACCCCTTCAATATGTCTGTAAGGGTGTGGACAAAATAAAGTTTGTAGATTTGATTTTCCGAGGGCTTCTTCATAGCTCTGTCACACACTCTGATGTCATAGTGAGGTGTGGTACCTGCAGTTACATATATTGTGTGTAGTTAAAGAATGTGAACAAAATAGACAAAATGACTATTACAGTTACAGAGGTGCTGAAAATCATTGACTTACAGTATAATTTACATATAAATGGAATTATTTTATTTTCCCGCTCTATTGTCAGATACGATCAAAGTCATACATTAGTCTTGCAGATGTTTCTAATTGTAACTGTTTTCATTATCTGCCCTATTATCGCACTGTGTTGATAATCCATGTATAAATCCCATCTGCTTATCTGTCTGTAAACTAACTTGGTCAATTTATCAGATACTGTTACTGCTTTGTGTTCGTGTCAGCTGACAAGTGAAAATTGTGTTTTAAAAGCAAGCACGATAACAGACCCATGCCATGTTTGATAAACCATCAGCTGCTGCTGTCTGCAAGAAGATTTAAAACACCACAGAGTCAGCTTTAAAACGTCTGTCATTCCCATCTCAATCAATCAATTTATTTATAAAGCACTTTAAAACAACTATAGCTGAAACAAAGTGCTGAACATCAGGGACAAATACGATAAAACACAAATAAACGCGCAATCACTGAGAAATAAAAACAAGAAAATACAACAAAGAGTTCACTGACATCATAAAACATAACGTCACATAATTAAAACAGCAAACAATAAAAATAATATAAAATCCATACACTAAAACAATAAGAGCAGATCAACTCAATGTCTCATGCTGGATTGAAGGCCAAGGAGTAAAAATGATTTTTAAAAATGGACAGTAAGGAATCCTGTGTCAGGTTTAAGGGCAGATTCGGAGCTGGTCAGCTGACGTCAGAGATCGAGCAGGGGTGTAAGGCTGGAGCAGCTCAGTGAGATGAGGCGAGGCAAGACCATTTAAACATTTAAAGACAAATAAAAGAGTTTTAAAATGCACAGGCAGCCAGTGCAGCGAGGTCAGAAACAGCATCACTTCAGTTTTGTTTTCACTAAAACGCAAGAAGTTTACTGCCATCAAGACAAGCCAAGAGAGATTTAAGTGAGAAGCCATCCTTCTGTTTTACTGGTACATAGATGTGTCTGTCATCAGCATAAAAAGGGAAAAAGACACCAATAAGACATTTAAATGATGGCTGATGACTTCTCATCAGGGAAATGATTACAGAGCATCTGAGCTTGGATCTCCTGCTTCAGGGACCGTTTTTACCCTTTGGCCATGACATTATTGAACAGTGGCAGCTACATGAACGGAGATATGCACTCATTGGCCATTTTATTAGGTACACCTTGCTAGTACGCCGTTGAATCCATTTTGCCTTTGTGACATAGATTTTTCAGTTGCACATCCATGATGCTAATCTCCTGTTCCCCCCACGTCCCAAAGGTGCTCTGTAGGACTGAGATCTTGCGACTGCAGAGGCCAGTGGAGAGCAGTGAACGCATCGTCACGTTCAAGAAACCAGTTTGAGTTTTGTGACACGGTGCATCATCCTGCTGGAAGTAGCCATCAGAAGAGCAGCACACTGTGCTCATAAAGGCATGGACACAGTCCAAAGAAAAGACTTTTAAAATGATACCTGATAATGTTTAACCACGGTTTAAGTTAATCATGGCTTCATTTTAGATGTTTATCACTGTCTGATGCGTTTAAATTCATCTTTTCTGGCACTTTCCAGCCTGACTGTGTCAATAAAAACAGTTTTTAATGCTAATCTAAGATAAAGGTTAAAATAAAATAAAAACAAAAAGTTTTAATTGCATTCTCTCACTGATAATTATGAAAATCCAGACATGCAGGGCAAACACAATAATTTAAATAATTACAAATAAATTACTTAGCAAGTTAGAAATATTTATGTGAATAAAATCAACATTTTCCAACCTACACCTGACGTTTATTTATAAAACATATTTTTAAGTATATTTTCAGAAGTTTTACATCTTCACTGCTTGGTTTTGATTGTCACATTAGCTGCTCCTTTCAATGAGCGGATGTTGTTTTTATGTTTCATCATCTTATTTTATGTGGTGGACTGTCTGTTTTACAGTTTATTTTAATGTTTACATGGAGCCAAAGATGAATTTTTGCAGTACAGGTGGGTAGAAAATAAAGTACAGTTGAGGTCAAAATTAGTAGTTATTAGCATTATTATTACGTAGTAGGACATTAAAAGTAAAATAACAAATAAAAATATAAATCACAACTAATTCATAAAAGATAAAGTCATCCAAATGCAAGCTCAGTAAGATGTGTTTTTAGCCGCTTTTTAAACGAGGTGACGGAGCCCACAGATCTCAAGCTCAAGGGGAGAGAGTTCCAGAGTTTGGAGGCTACAGTTGCAAAAAGCTCTGTTCCGTTTAGTCGTCAGTCTCATGTGCTGCACATTCAGCAGGCGCTGATCAGACGACCTCAGGGTCCTGCAGCTGACGTACGGATGCAGATGTTCACGGATGCAGGGCGCTGCGTGTCCACGGGGTCTGCAAGTCAAAACCAGGATCTTAAATGCACGGGGAGCCGGTGCAACAGAATTCATAGCAGGGTGACGTTTGCAAGACGTGGTGTTCTGCTTTGTGCCCATCAACAGCTCATTCATTTTGTGATGCCTCAAATCATTCCTGAAGTGAATATTAGACAAATGTTTAGATTAAATTTCAGTTCACACACTTTGACCATTACTCAGTGAAAGAGCGGAGCTTTGTGCTACGCCTGAATAAAAAGGTCAGTTCTTCTGGCGTGAATACTCCCAAAACAATTCTGAAGAAAGAGAAAAAAAATTTCACAGGGGCTAATCATTTTCACCTCTTCTGTACAAATGAGTGGTTTGGTGCAAAATTTTATATATTAAAAAAAAAAACAAAAACAAACGCACAACTGTACCTGCTCCACAACATACATAGCTACATACAGTGCTATGATAATGCACAATTTTAGTGAAAAAAAATACTTTGATTCATTGTTTGCTTTAATGAGAAATGCCATAATAATGAGTGCATCATTAGTATTATTACCTCTGCTTTTATTGGTGTTAATGAGTTAACAATGTGAGTCAAAAATGTATGCACATATATGGACGCAAAACTCTGCAAAATAAATAAATAACTGTTTCTACATGAAACTGGGATGCTTTGAAATACTGGTCCTCATAAATTTTATAATATATATTTTTAACAACCAAATATCTATACATATTCTATTAATTGTTATATACAAATCCCTTGTAGAAACTGCATTTCATCAAGCCTGTTGTTTTTTATCTACTATTGCAAATGACCAGAAGTTATGACAAAAAAACACTTATTTCAGTTTCTGTTTTAAGGGTAGACTTAATGCCATACTTATTACAGTTTGGAATATTT
The DNA here is from genome assembly GCA_029823295.1 of Pseudamia nigra. Lineage (NCBI taxonomy): Eukaryota > Metazoa > Chordata > Actinopteri > Kurtiformes > Apogonidae > Pseudamia > Pseudamia nigra. The sequence goes on from JAQQAE010002154.1 coordinate 20,383, forward strand.
TAAGGTTCTTTAACATGTGTATCATTGTTTAATGTGTTTTTATGCATTTGTTTTGTTTGCTTTTGTTGTGGTTTCTGCCTCTTTTCTTCTCCGAAAGTCTTTGAAATTTCAGGTGAAAATGACACACACACACAGTAAATGAAATTCATATTATAGTAGCAGTTGGATGATTTACCTTTCTGATTATAGTTTAATTTTAGAACTGATGAATCAGTGATATGTGATGATCAAACCATGGGAGTTTCCTTCCCCGTTTTACACACCAATCCCATCCTTCCAGTATCTCTGAAGCTCCAGTTCTTTTTCATCCCTCATGTGCTCCATCCTACTTCCCGCTCTTTTTTATTTTAATTAAAAGCCTGACTCTTTGATTTGTCTTTAATGTGAACGTGGTGACGGCAGCTCAGACACAGGATCCGAACGCTGCCGAAGTCCCATCCACTGATCCACACACAAACAAAACCCCACCTCAAAGTCATCCCGAGGACATCCTCTCCCATCTATTAGCACTTTATTATTCAGATACAACAGGAAGAAAACATTTCTTTAATCAAAGCTGCACTGCACACATGACTGACTTCATTTCGTGCTTTTATCGTAGTGATAATCAGGGAGGATGAGTCAAGGGGGGTGGGGTCCGCCAACATGTTGGCCATGTGTGTGTGACGCTATGAGTTCATCCAACCAAACACACGCGGGGAACTTTTCAAAAATAAAATGATGGTCAGATTTCATTAGGCGTGATTTTTTTGCTCAGCATATTCCTGGAATTTCTCCTCAGTGGGGAATCGTCTTCGATTACTGATTTCTAAAAATTTTAAAGCAAAGGAAAAAAAAAAGAAAAAAAAAAAAGAAAGAAACATGAGGTGGTCTCATGTCTGTTTTATACCCGTAGTCTTCACAAATGTTATGGTAAGACTTTAGATAATTGAACACATATCAGCGATTAATCAGCTGCTTATGCATTTATATTGTATTGGCTCGTTTTAGGATTAGGACATGCAGTAAATCAAAACAACTAATTAATGGTTGATATGTGCTCTTTAATCTCAAGTTTTATCGATCCTACTTAAAGATTACTTTGATTTAATCATGTCCTTCTGGTGTCAATTTACTTCACACTATATCTCATTTTTGGGGATCTTGTCATTCTAATGTTTTTAGTCAATGAAATAATGTTTAATAGTTGAACATTTGAACAACATAAAACCGTGTCAATTAAGGAGGATTTTCCCACCTTTGAAACAACAAGAACGCAAATTTATGCACTCACAGCATCAACACAGACAGTCCTAAAGTTCAGGGTGTTTGCTGATTCACACTGGAAATAAAGTGAGAAAGATTTCACTGTTTTTTTTTCTAATTTTTTCACCATCACTACTCAAATTTAGACAGGGAATTTAAATATTTTCATACATGATTTGCACAATTCAATTCAGATAAAATTAATTATTGTCCAACATTATTTCAATGTATCTAAAAAAACTAAAAGACAACCTAAGCCCTGTTCAGTACCTTCCTCCTCTCGTTACAGGACCTTTGTAGAAAAAAAATAATTACACTACAGCCTGTGACGAGTGAGTCTAATTTTCTGATCCTGGCTAAATCCTGACACCATTTACACATGTAACATTTGTCAGTTTGAGTCAAAAGAGTCACAGTATCTCACACAATGGAGTCTATTTTCAAAATCCAAAGAGCACAGTCATTAGGCCAAAGTCTGTGGTCATGGGGGCGTGACCTGGTCAGCTTTGGTATCTTGTCAGGATGACTACAAGCCAGACGGACAGACGGATGGATACATGGATAGATGGGTACACTACAAGTGAAAAGTTTTATTACACACAAATTTTTCCAGGTTTTGTCACAATTCAAGCAGTTTAAGTTCATTGAACAACTTGAAATGGTACAAAGGTAAGTGCTGAAATGTCAGAGGCTAAAAAAAAGTTAAGGTCAACCAAAACTGAAAAAGAACGTACAGTTTGCAATCATACAAAAAGCCCTTTTTCAGGGAACAAGACGTGTTAGCAACTTAAAACTGTTTTGCACCAATTGAGGTTGATCAAGACTTAAAAGTTGGTGTATATAATTCCTAGAGATGTCCCAAATTTGCGTGATTAATTAAAACCCCCTCAGTCTGCATAAAAACAGTGTCCGAAGCAGTTCAGGTTCAATGAATAGCTTGAAATGGTAAAAAGGTAAGCGCTGAACTGCTAGAGGTAAAAAAAAAAAAGGTTAGGGTTAACCAAAACTAAAACATAACAAATATACAGTGGATCTCAAAAGTCTCCACACCCCTGTTCATGTGACCTATGCAACACAATTGAAAAACTAACTAAAATCTTTAAAGGGGAAAATAAAAAATTAAAATAACCTGGCTGCATAAATATGCACACCCTTAAACTAATACTTTGTTGCAGCACGTTTGGCTTTTATTCTAGCACTCAGTCGTTTTGGGTAGGAGTCTATCAATGTGGCACATCTTGTTGTGGCAATATTTGCCCACTGTTCTTTGCAAAACCGTTCCAAATCTGACGGATTGCGAGGGCATCTCCTGTGCACAGCCCTCTTCAGATCATCACACAGATGTTTGATCGGATTCAGGTCTGGAGTCTGGCTGGGCCATTCCAAAACCTCAATCTTATTCTGGTGAAGC